>CBVK0100097531.1:0-32192 GCA_900067695.1 Picea abies
TGCTGACATCAACCACTCATCAATGACAACTAACTCACCATCAATCTCAACCAAATCTCCAAGGCTTCCAGAATTCTCCAAGGGTTGACATCAATATCCAATGGTTGACATAAATGATAAAAAACTATTCAGACAAACTTTCCAACATACAAATTTTATAATATGAGACTCAAAAATATAGTTGAAATCATATATGTAAATATTGATGAAGCAGGTGTACCAAAAATAAAATAAGAAAGGAAAGATCCAAATGAATAGGAAAGAGAAGAAGAATTAAAAGAAGAAGAAGAAGAATAGGAAGAACAACATCCAGAATCAAAACAAGAAGAAAATGACCAATATGACTTTGTGATGTCCTCTAGGACACCTAGTCATTGGGTTCAGAAGAATAATCCACTAGAACAAATTATTGGAGATAAAAATGCAAAAATAGAAACTAGAGGAAATAAAAGGTTTCATACACCAGAGCAGAGACACCTTGCACTACTATCCACAGTTGAACCCAATATATTTGAAGAATCCAGTAATGATGAACATCAAGTCAATTCCATGGAATAAGAACCACATCAAATAGATAAGAATGAAACATGGGAACTAGTGTCGAGACTGAAGAACAAAAATGTGATTGGTACAAAATGGGTGTTCAGAAACAAACTAAACCAAGATGGACATGTAACTAGAAAAAAGGAAATATTAGTATGCAAAGGATATGCACAAGTTGAAGGAGTAGAATTTGAATAAACATTTTCTATTGTTTCCATAATGGAATCGATCAAAATGATCTTGGCCTATGCATGTTCCAAGAGAATCAAAGTATATCAAATGGATGTAAAATCAACATTTTTGAATGGTGAATTAGAAGAAGAAGTATACATTGAAAAACTCAAAGGATTCCTACTATCAGAAAGGGAAGATTATGTTTTCATATTGAAGAAAGCTCCGTATGGACTCAAGCAATCCCCTAGAGCCTGCTATTCAAGATTGGACAGGTATTTGCAGGAACAAGGATTCAGAAAAGGTAATCCAGATAACAATCTCTATGTGAAGATTGATAGGAACAACATTCTTATGATTGAATTATATGTGGATGAAATTATATTTGGAAGTGATGATGACATGATGAGTAATAGGTTTTCCAAAGACATGCAAAATGAGTTTGAAATGTCACTACTTGATGAATTGACATTATTTTTGGGACTTCACATATCTCAACAGGATGAAGTAATTTTCATTTCCCAAACCAATTACATTAAAGAGAGGTTGAATAAGTTTGGAATGGAAGATTGAAAACCAGTAAGTACGTCAATGGTGAAAGGTTGCAAGTTGAGAAAAGACGATGAATCTAGAGAAGTAGATCATATACTTTATAGATCAATTACTAGCAACCTACTCTATGTGACAAATTCAAGACCAGATGTAATATAATCAGTTGGACAAGTTGAAAGATATCAAACAACACTGAAGGAAACTCATGTTCTATTAGTAAAAAGGATCTTCATATATCTTAAAGGGAAAACCTAATTTAGATTGTGGTATCCAATAGGGAATGAGATGACTATGGTCACCTACACAGATGCATATTGGAAAGGAATCATTTATGATCAAATAAGTACTAGTAGAGCAACCTTTTATTTGGGTGATTTTATGGTATCTTGGATAAGTAAAAATAAGTATTTAGTATCATTATCCAAAGCAGAAGCATAATACATTGCAGAAACATCACGTTGTACTCAGTTCCTTTGGATGAAGAAAACCCCGCAAGATATACAAGTGAAATATGATAAGACCATTTCAATATTTTTTGACAGCACTAGCACTATCAGTATCTCCAATAATTCAGTGCATTCCAAAACCAAACATATTCTAATAAAGTTTCACTTTCTACGAGAATAGGTTACAGAAAAAAACATCAAGGTAGAGTATATTGGGACAAAGGAATAGATTGCAAACATCTTCACTATACCTCTCCCAAGAGAGACATTTGAGTATCTTCGACATAAACTTGGAATAGTTTTTTCTCCACAGTGATCTACACATTTTCTCTCAGAATAAAAGGGAAGAGAAATCATATGTGCGGAGATGATAAAGGAATATTAATATGAATTCTTTTCTATATGTCAACAATTTATTGCATCAGGAAGCACCAATGGAGAAGAGCATCGAAAGAGAGAAAGTACAGAAGCAGTTTTTTAGGGGGAGTTACCCTTTTACATTGATGTCAAAGGGGGATAAATAAAAAAAGAATGCACATAGGAGGACTATTGGTTGCAGGGGGAGAATGAGTGTTTCCATCAATTTCAAAGCGGGGTATTCTTGAAAAATTGATTATCATTGATGTCAACATTAGAGGAAGTCTAGAATCCTATAGAATTATTGGGTATAATTGAATAAGTATCCAAAGTGGTCCCCTTATGGTGTAGCCTTAAGAATGTCCCTCATGGGAAGACACTTTGAAGAAGTATACAAGAAACCCAGAGGTGTGGTCATGAGGATCGAATTTGACTGAGAAAAATGAGGTTGAAGAATACTTCAAGTGTATACAAAACCCTCATAGATAAATAGTCTTCATCATGCCATTTACAATGGTAGGTAGTACATCATGTAACTTCCCATGGTTGAGAAGTTATGAGGTCATGAGGTTGGAAGCCCTAAATATGGGTTCAAAAGCCCTTAATTGGTTGCAAGTAATTAATCAAAAGGGTAAAGTGGTTGTAATAAGAAAGTTCAAGAAGCCCTAAAGTTAAGGAAAAAGGTTACCTCAAAAAAGTATATATACACCTCAAGAAGTCACTCATAGAAACATTCACACAAAAGTTCATTTGAATATATTCTATGTGAGCAAGTGATCTTTTGGTGAGTTTACGATGGAGAAATATGAGGTAGCGAAAGAGTGAGAAGTGTGGTAGTTTTAGGATTGAAAAGGAGAGTAGGTTTTTATGAGAAAACTCTATTCTGGTTTACCCTACAGGTCAAATAGCTAGTGTCCCACGAGGCACCCCCATAGGTTTTCTAGGGCCTGTCATGTGAAGCCCTGCTAGACAATAGGCCTTAGTCCCGAGAGGCTAAGATAAATCTGGGAAGGGATGCTTGTATCAGGTTGTAACAAGGTTTGATGGTGCAACATAGTTACTATAGTCTGAGATGATATGTATCATCTACTTCTTCATGAGTAAAGGTATGTCATTTATGTGCTTTTTTTAGGCTTGTATCATGGATGGTATGGCACATGCTTAAGGCATGTCTTGGAGGCCCTTTTCGGTTTATGTTTTCATGTGGTAGAGGTACATGTTTTGGTGTTATTGATACATGCTTGAGACATATCCTTGGTACTTAGTTCATGGATGTTATGGTTCTTTGTTAGAGGCACATCTTTGTGATATTGACATATATACTTGGTATATCATCTTGATGGTTATGGTGCATACTTGAGGCACATTTTTGATACATTGGAACATATTGGATAGTTGGCATATGGTATGGTATAGGTTCTAGTACATGGTTGGTGCATGGAATGGTACAGGTTGATGTACATGGTATGGTGATGGTTTTTGTATCTGTGTGATTGGATCAAGTTGTGGTTGATCAGTGATAGGGACAGTGATAGAGACAATGATAGGTTGTATGATTGGTTGATCGTCAGTGACAGGTTGAAGTGACAATGACAATGACAGGTTGGTTGATGTGACAGTGGTAGTCATAGGTTGATGTGACAATGACAGTGACAGGTTGGTTGATGTGATAGTGACAGTTACAGGTTGGTTGATGTATTGGTGACATTGGAAGTGATAGTATCAATGGTAGTGACAATGAGTCTACACTTATATTTTAGGGTAGCTGGACGGGGCAAAGAAAGGGGGTTGTAGCCTCCTTCCAATTTTTTCTGGAGAAATCAGGGAGTTGGTGATTCCTTCAGGTTGGTGCATGTAAATCAGGGGATCGTAGCCTCCTTCCATTTGGTACTAGAGAATTCATGGAGTTGGTGCTTCCTTTAGGTTGGTTCCTATAAATCACGGGGTTGGTGCCTCCTTCCAGTTCATTCTGGAGAATTTTGAATTTGGTTCTTCCTATGAATGTAATATTTGATATATAAGAAATCATTATGTGGTTTTCTCCCATTTGGGTTTCCACGTAAATTATGGTATACTTTATATATGTGGTTATTTTTTATGCTTTGTTGATTGATACTACTCATGATATATTGATGATATACTGCTAATAAAGTTAATGATTACATGTTCTAATTAAAAGTGGTAAAATATTACATAATACTGATTCACTCCCCCTCTCAATATTCCAACACTTCATTCATGGCTTTGACCCAAAGGTTATCCTGACTTGCTTGCACAAATTTTTGGGGTTCACTCATGGATAACAATGAAAAATTTGCAGAGAGAGATGTATTTAGAAGTTTTCTTCTGGTTTGTACACCTACTTCCTTGTTTCCAAGAATATGACTATCTGGAGAATGTTTTTGAGCATACCTTGATGGGGCATTTGGTTGGGGTGTTTCCATTATCTCTTATTCCTCAAAATCACATTGTTCCTGGTATTTGTTCATTCCATCATCTTGTAGATAATTTCTAATTGGTTCATAAAATGAATTATTGTAGTGTTGATGTCTCACTAGATGAAGTCCTCATCTACTTTTACATCTATTCTCTCAATTATTTTATGGATTATTTTGTTGTAGCACTTGTATCCTTTACTTCTAAAGTAGTATCCTACAAACATACCTTCATCAACTCTAGAATCAAACTTACCTAAGTTGTATTTATTTCGTTTAATATAGAATTTGCTTCCAAATATTTTAAAGTGCTTTATTGATGCAGGTCTTCCATGCCATATCTCATAAGGGGTTTTATCACTCTTTACTCTTATGTTTGGTTTATTGAGAATTTTAAAAATAGTTTGAACGACTTCTCCCCAAACGT
The DNA here is from genome assembly GCA_900067695.1 of Picea abies. Taxonomy (NCBI): domain Eukaryota; kingdom Viridiplantae; phylum Streptophyta; class Pinopsida; order Pinales; family Pinaceae; genus Picea; species Picea abies. The sequence goes on from CBVK0100097531.1 coordinate 4,932, forward strand.
TTTTGGTTACTTTTGATTCATCAAATATGGCCCGGACCATTTCTTGAACTTTTTTGTTCATCCTTTCTACTACTCCATTATGTTGAGGAGTTCTAGAAATAGCACACTATCTCTTGATCTCGTGCTTTTCACAGTAGTTTTTGAATTCATCGGATGTGAATTATGCTCCTCTATCTGATCTTAGGAACTTTATTTTTAAATCCATTTCATTTTCAACTTGTGCTTTAAATATTTTAAATTTTTTTAAAAGCTTCATATTTATTCTTCAAAAATCCGACCCAAGTCATTTTGGTATAGTCATCAATCTACACAATGAAATATATTTCACCTCAAGGTGATTGTGAGATAGTGGGGCCATAGAGATTTGTATGAATCATCTTAAGAGGTTGATTGGTGGAATGTTCTCTTTCCTTGAATTGAACTCTTGACTTCTTTCCAAATTGACATGGCTTGCATACAATATTCTCAGGTTTGGAAATTTTAGGCATATCTCGTACAACATCCTTTATTCCTAGCTCAACAAGATGATCAAAACTAAGATGACCTATCCTTTTGTGCCAAAGACAAATTTCATTGGTTTTACCAATACAACATTTTCTTTGCATTCTTCTAGAAAGTACACATTCCCTGAAGTTATATCTTCCTTTACAACAATCTTCTTTGTATTTGCATTCATTACGTTACAACCTTTTGAATGAAAGATAACATTGTTTCCTTGGTCACACATTTGACTTATGTTTTATACCATATACATACAACACATTTTGTTCTTTGATCTTTCCCTTATTATCTTCATCTAGTACAACAATTACTTTTCCTCCAATTCTAGTTGGAGCATTGTTTCCAAAAGTAACATTAAAACATTTTTCTTCAGTTAGGAATTCAAGCTTACTCTTGTCTCTAGTCATGTCCTTGGAGCAACCACTGTCAATATACCATTGATTTTCTTTATTTTTGGGATATAGAGGAAATCCAAATTTTTCTTTCTTTTCATTTTTCTTCCTCCAACCCTTGGTAAAATATTTTTGTCTATATTACTTATAAATAGGCAGAATCTTGCTTCTACATTCACTTTCCTTGTCTCCAAAATTGTTGCATATGTGGCATTCGAGGTCATTTAGTAGAGGAGAGAAGGAATTATTGAAGGAATCTTGATACATATCAATTCAAGGTTTGTTTAATCCATTCCTATATTTATTTTATGTTTAAAAGTCCAACAAATCACAACCTTATGTCCAAAGTTTCCCTAAGAGAAACAATATCCATGGAAAAAATTTGGATTCCTTGGAATGAAAAACTTACTTGTAGGAATCGTTCTTTGTCTTCCATCTTGATAGGATTTAGGCACCTGATGCTTCCTTGCTTCATAGTTGGGTTGTTCCATTTATGACTGCTTATTCTTAACATTTTTCGACTTGTTAAGCTAACCCTTGAGAGAATTATTATAACTTGTAGGAATCTCACTAGTTGACATGTTGGTGCTTGATTCTCCTTTGAAAATTTTCAGACTTTCCTTATTTCATAGCCATTTATTGTCATTTGGTGATATATGATTGTTGAGAATGTTATCTAGAGTTTCAAATCCTTTTATGAATTTAATTTGAGTCTTGGATTTCTCTAGATCCTTTCGCAAGGAAACTATTTATGCTTCTAGTTTGTAACATATGTTCTCTTTTTCTTTTATTTGATTCATACATATTTCTTCCATTCTTTTGAATTCTTCTAGTTGTATTTTTAAGATGACTATATCTTCGTTGATCTCTTTGTTTTTTTCTTTATAAAAATGCAACTATTATTTTCTTAGTCTATTCGTTTTCTTGAGTTGGGAGATTTCTTCCAGAGAACTAATAAGTTCACATAATTTATCCTTCCATGTCAACTACCACTTCACACTCTTCCGTGTCTGTTTTTTCTTGATCATAATTGTGTTGTTTCAGAGCCATGAGAATTTTTTCATCTAGAGTTGTATCTGGTTCATATTCTTCTTCTTCATTGTCTGAAGATTTGTTGCTATCCTCTTTTGAATAAAAAATGTTCCTTTTATAATACCTTTTCTCCCTAGGTTTATTCTTTCCTTTTTTTTCTTTTTCATTGGTGTTGTTTTGTTTGAAAGTACATTTATATGCAAAATGACCAACTTTACCACAATGAAAGAATTTGAATGGTAACATGCCTTTATATTTTTCGGATCCCCTCTTCAGTGTCCTTACAAAGTTAGCTTATTCTTCTTCTAATAAGTGTTTTGATGAATCATGATCTTGAGATGTTGATGGTTTGAATGATGCCTTGAAGACTACATACTTTATATATGTTTTTTCTTTCCTCATCCTCATCTGATAAGCAGTTAGAATTCCATGGAGCCTATCCATAGTGAGCTTATCTAGTTCATGCATTTCTTCTATAGAAGAAACCTTTGCATCAATTATTTAGGGAAGAGATCTCAGAACCTTCTAAACTACTATAGCTTCTTCAATATTCTCACCTAGCCCATTCATAGTGTTTACAATATCATATACTATGAGAAATAAGCCTGTGACATTTTCATCTTCACTATTTCTTAGGATTTCAAATTGCATTATAAAGGATTGAAGTTTGGCCAAATTTAATTTCTCATCTCCTTCATAATTGTTTACCAGTTTGTCCCATATTTCCTTTGCATATTCCAACTACAATACTTTCAAAAATTCTATTTCCGCAAGTCCTCCTTGGATGGCATACATAGCTCTTGAATTACTATTGTATTTTTTGTTACTAGCTTCATCAGTTAGAAGATTAGTTGGGATTTTATAACCATCTACCGGAATATACCATACTTCCATCCCAAGAGACATCAAGTAGGTCTTCATTCTGATTTTCCAAAATGAAAAATTCCAAGAGACATCAAGTAGGTCTTCATTCTGATTTTCCAAAATGAAAAATTTGTTCCATTTAACAGAGGAGGTATGGTTGAAGAAAAAAAATCTTGACTTGCCATACTTTCTGTGTGATATTCCTTCTAGTTGTTAGGATGTTACTAAAGGAACCTACTTTGATACCAATTGTTATAATTTACAGTAATATTGAGAGAGGGGGGGAGGGGGGGTGAATCAGTATTGTATTAGATTTCAATTTTTCTTTCCTTTCAACAAATTAATATTATTTAAAAGTGCTTACTTAAATAGAAATACATACAGAACACAAAACACAACAAATAAAACACATTGCACCATAATTTTTATGTGGAAAACCAATACAGGAGAAAACCAAAAAACATATTTCTTTATGTTCTTCTTCAAGCACCAACTTACAATTTACAATTATTCATCTTGGCAGGAACCCACCTATCGCAAATGAAAACACCAATCCTCTCATGAACCAACCTGTAGAAAACAATGAGGACACCAATCCTCTCAAGCACCAACCTAACTATACATGTGATCTTTTTCTCCACTTTCACATGGATGATTATAAATCAACCCCATCTCCCTTCCATTTAGGAATTACACTTTATCCCACCTATACCACAACCAAAGTGGATGCCACTTTGTATAGATAGTTATTTGGGAGCCTTTTCTATTTAACTCATACTTTCATTGAAATCATTTTTTGTATTGGTCTCATTTCTTAGTACATGCAAGAACTGCATGAAACCCATTAGAAGAAACAAAGAGAACACTTCATTATATATATAGGGTAGAATTTATCTTAACATAGAGTATAGTTTAATTGGATCTCCTCAATTGGTTGGCTTTACAAATTTCAATTGATCCAAAGACCACAATGATTTGAAGTCTACTATAGGTTATGTTTTCAATCTCAGTTTTGGAACTTTCCCTTGAAATTGAAAAAAAGCAAAATACCATTTTTCTCTCTTTAGTGGAACTAGAGTATTGAGCATTAGTGCTACATGTCAGTCAAGAAGATATATGGAATATATATATCCTTACAAAGTTTGGATATCAACAAAAACATTTGATCACACTCTGGTGTGACAATTAGAGTTCCATTAATCTCATTAAGGAGTCCTTTCAACATCAACATAGAAAATACATTAAGTTACACATACACTTGATTTGGAAGCTTACACAATAGTGCACCCATAAAGTGTTCTAATGTCATACATATGATCAATATGTTGACACTTTCACAAAACCCCTCATAAAAGGAAATTTCTTAAGGCTTCATTCTATTTTAGGTGTTTAGTTAGTTGTTGTTGGTGCAAAATTGTTCAGACTAGGGTCCTTCTTAGGTTACCAACAAAAGGTACTGAAGTAGTCTAGAGTGATTGGATTTTCATCTTCCTAGGAGGGAATAAGTATCACTCGAAGTGCAGTCGAGACATGAAAGAGAGGGAAGGGTAAAGAGAATACTTAGACAAACCTCTAAGGCATCGAGGCTCACTGCAATCTTGCACATAATAGACTAAACCTGTAACAATCCTGAAAAATTCCTAACTGGTAAATAAAGAAACATAGTTGCATTTCCATTCATAAAGACACAATTAGGTATATCAGACATAAAGATAATAAATAAAAACAACTCATTCATGCATTAAGACTGAATACACAAGATGTAAATTCAAAATTTAGGACTCTGTTTATATTGATAATACCAAAATCCGATACATTGTTTGTCTAGTTCTCACCCAGATATTGCTATTCAACAATACTATAGTGTTGGCCCATTACATCAGTGACTCTCGTCACAGTATCAATATTTATAACCAAAATAGTAATAACTCAAAACTAACATGACATTACATCCCTTTTCTTAACATTTCCCTATAATCCCATCATTCTTAGTATCATTAGCTCATTAGAATCAGCCTATTACAATCTCATTGGTCTTCTATATATAATTTGATCTCGCTGGTTAAGAACTCGAGATTTCTTTCTTTTCTTGATCTTGTTGTTGATGTTGTGTTGTCCCTTTAACCGTTTTATATTTATTCCTTTCTTGCATTGTCCAACTTCTCAACAACTTGCGCAACTTCCCTTCTCCAAAATGAAGCTGCAATGTGATGTGCACAACTTCTAACCAACAAAACAAAAGGCCCAATAGTTGTCATTAAGGGGAATATTCTCTAATGCGTCCTTCCTTCTCCTTTTATCACTTTGTATATCCTTCATCTTATCCAAAGTTGTTCTTATGTGGGCATGTTAAAATATTTTGACACTAGGAGTTAATTAAAGTCATGTTGGTCTAATGTAAGGTTAAGTTAAAGTGTTCTTTTAGCATGTTTTTGTATTTCACTAATTCAACATTCATAATCATGTCCTACACATGAGATATACAAAGACTCAAAAATGTCCTCAATATTAATGACACTTGATCCATGGCTTAGCAGTTCATTGGTCCATGATGTCTATTTAAAGAGAACGAAGGGTCATTTTTTAATGATTAATTGTAATTTATGTTCATGTAAACTATTATTTTTTCATTAATAAATTTCCTCAAGTGATAATTTGGACAGGGCCATGGACTATTCCCCCCTATAAGGGTTTTAATCACATTTTAATCATGTTGTTAGTCCCTAAACCTATTTCTACCTTTATATTCCTAAATTTTAGTCTATCCAATCATAATCCTTTTTCGAAGCCCAATTTGTCTATGTTTGTTGCACATTTTATCTTTACTATTCATTTTTGGTGTGATTTCCTTTCCTTAAATTCATCTTCATTTTATTTTTAAAAGATATGTTTAGAAATATTTGCATAAAATATTATGTGTCACATCATATTTGTTGATTTACATTTCCAATTAAAAGGCATTTTCCCAAGGTTTAAAGAATAAACAGGTTCGCTGCAAGAATGCTACCATTCTTGTAGCACATAAAAACATCATTACTACAAGTGTGTTCAAAATTTGGAGATATTGACAGCAGTTCCGAAATTATGCAGGGATATCGTGCAAATGATTTTTATATTTCATTGTCATATCTAAATGATTGTTTTATCCTTAGCACGATTTATTGAATATGAGTTTGAATCTTCTTGTACTTCCATCAATATCAGGTTTTGGGTCACGATCTAAAACATTCAAAATCATCATTCGAAGCAATTAATTTTTTTTTTATAATGAGGAGAAATGAATATTATTATCGTATGCAACCCAAAACCTCTTTTGTGTTAGTCGTTCTGTGCATGCTCCTTTTAAAACTCATTTGCAGAAAATAGAAACCCTAATTCTCACAGGTCCAACAGATTTCATGATCAACAATATGATGCCAAAAAAAGGTGGTCAAAGTATCTGATTAGAACCATAGGGAATTGAGATATTAGAATATTTCCCATAAATCATGTAGAAATTTGTTCGAGGATAATGGTTTAGGTTTTGCTGTGCTTTTCAGGGGCACCATGCATAAATTTCAATGTTATTTGCTAAAAAAATCAATGGGTTTCAGACCTAGGTGGGAAATATCATTATTCATGTTACAGAACATTAAATTGCAACAACCTATGGTTTTCCTATAAAAGGTGAAAGGTGGTTTAAGAAGGTCGAACTCCCTGCAGAACTTTGCAACCATTTCTTAGTAGCAGAACACCATAATCCATATTGGAGTCAAGGCATCCAAAATAAATGGTTGAAGAAGGAATGACAAGGTATCTTACAAGTGGTCCATAAATACATAACCCGTGAAGGTAGGTTTTCTACCATTCACTGCTATCACATGCGATTTTTGATGCATTTAAATGGAGATAAGGAAATGAATCTGCCATTTTAACTTTTGAAAAGTTTGACAAATATGGAAAAGAATATATAGAGCCATCCTTAAAATGATCATCAAAGTTTGTTTCATCAAGGTCTTATCAAAATTCTGGTTATGTATGCATTAAGGGAATTACAATTCCCTTGGGAACAACTGTTATCTTCTTTAGGTTTTGAAGAACAAGTTTCAAAAAAATAGAAAACATCTCATGTCAAGAAAACCAGGGTTTCAAGAGGAATGGGAAACACATCAGAGGGTACAATAAAGGTGCATGAAAAATCCTCTTATGTAGCAACATCCTACCTATAGTCCAAATATACAAGAATTACCAGAACCTTATATGGAAGGAACATCTAGCTTACCTAAACCTGTGAAAAGGGAAATTATTGAAGTAAAATCCTCAAAGGGACATAAGTACGAAATAAGGCCTATAAAACCTAAATGTCCCATTGATTTAAATAGGCCTACATAAGAAGAAGACCAAGATGAAGAGATGGATGAAACAAAGGATGTACCAGAAAAACAAAGATTTGGAAATTCAAAATTCCAAGCTACAACATAAATTGAAGAAAGATGTAGAATTTCCTGTAGGTGACTATTTTTGCAGTCATCTTCTGACGTGTTTCCCAAGAAAATGATGAAGAATTTAGAAAATCCATTCAAAACATACTTGTCAAATAGGCCAAATTATGTGTCACGCAGGACATTTCCCAAAAATGTGAACCTTTTGGGTGATATTGGTGAATATTTGAAGGGGATTTTTCCATATGTTGTGAATTTATGTTTCTTAAAAATGCCTAGTCATGGTTGAGTTTCCACCTCATCAGTTTGACCCGTTCTTGATCATGGGAACCAGTGCATGAAGTTTGAATGAGTTGTTGTGAGAGACTATGAGTTGGATCATATTTTGTTAGGATCAAAAGGATATTATTAGGAGTTAAGGATATGTTCCTAAGATAGAGGATCTTTCCCCTATGATCCAAGATTTTTTGTTTGCACATTGAATAAAAATAAAATGTAATTCCTATCTGATAGCCAAGTATATCGAATTGTAATCAAAATTGAAACTATGTTTTAGTATATGAGAACCAAATTTGAGCCTACTCTTTATGTATAAAAAGAGGATTAGATTAGAGGGTTTAGAGGTTCATTATTGGTGGTGCTAAAGGAAACATATTGACCTGAAATTGTAAAGTTGGAAACTACAACATTGTTTACTCAATGAACAAACATTATGATGGTTAGACTATTTTATTTTATGTCTTTTATTTCTTCCAACTTATTTCAATTCATTTTAAACTTCTTGCAAAGCTATGGTTTATCCTATTCCATTTTGAATTTCAGTAAATAATTTGTTGTTAAAATCATATGTTTCAAGAGTTTCATTTGAGTGATTCTTTCATGTTTCTAAATATTATTTAGAACCTAAAATTATTCTTTACAAGTGAACAGATTGTTAACTTGTAGCTTATTTTTCATCTTCTTTGTTTCTATTTATCTAAATGGTCATAATGAAATCCTTTGACTAAGTTGAATGTTGTGGAAACTTGATTTAAAATTTGTAATCAGATCTATTGTTTTCCAACCTACTCATTGCCTGATCCTCAAACCAATCTATAAACTCAATCTTAATCTACAAAAAACCATAGCAATAATTGAGGTTCCCTAGCTTCCCCTTAGCAGTCAGGGAAAAAATTAGGGATATCTTTTGGTGTCGTTTTTGGGGATGGAGGAACATAGACATCATTGCCCAAGATATATGACAAGGAATACAACCAATTCTTTATGGTGAAAAATGATTGGTGATAGAAGAGGCTATCATTATTCACCTGGCAACTCCATGATTAAAAGAATCCATTGGAGGATCAACCCTGTTAACAGATAAATGAAAAAATGGAAGGGAAAAACTAGGTATCAACTTATGAGTTTCCTCCATGAGCTTATATTATTTTTCATAAATTCTTTCTTATCTTTCTTGTTGCATATCAGAAGAATTATCCTATGATTTGTATACTCAGATGACCATAAAACTATCGTTGTATATTCCTCCTTGAGGAAATAAGATTTCCCTTCTTCTTGCATCATTGATGTTGATCCATTTCCTTCATCTGAGCCATATGAGAATCATGATGTCCATATTTCAATTCCTCCTGAAGATAACCCATCTTGTAAACCTGTCGATACCAAAGCTAATTCACTACCTCCTGTAATCACTATTGTACCTTGTCATCATATCATTGAAGTTCATTCCAATCTTTGAGAGGGTTACAAACTTTGAAGCTACCATTTATTCTCCATGGTTTTCCTCCTAATTTTTTAGAGTATCTTCCTAGGTTTAATGGAGAAGATCATGCAACAGTTGATAACCACATGGAATCCTTTGAATGTTTCACAGAAAAATTTGAAAGCATTCATGAGGATGTGGTTGTGAGAACATTCTTCCAGTATTTACATGAAATGGTAAGCTAGGGTTTAGGAGCTTGAAGGATGATTCAATAGAATCATGGGAATATTTTCATTATCTTTTCCTGAGATATTGGGGTGAGAACACATATTATGAGCAATATCTTTCTGAGTTTAGTGCCATGAATAGAAGAAGGATGAGACTGTTGTAAGATTTAATAGGATATCTCAGAACTTCTATCTCATTATGCCTATTTATATTCAACCATCTGAAGTTGTGGCTAGGGTGTTTTACACTGCAAATCATCATCATCCTTATCTAACTTTATTCCTCAGAGAAAGGAGATATTTAACCTTGCAACAAATTTTTATAGATGTTGAGGAAATTGAGGACAACCTTCGATCTTGTGGAAAGATCTTAGATCAGATTTGGGATGAAGATGTGGATGCACAAGAACTGGATTAAGAGTATGAACAACAAAGATTAGTTCTCGTATTTCAATTGTTTCAGTGCGTTGATGCATCATTTTCATATTCATGTTTTTCTGTAGATATTGATATCAACCAATCAGATTTTTCTATTTTCAAAGAAAAAGAAAAATTACATTAGCAAGATGATGTTTTATATACAATGAATTTTTTTTCTAGCTATGAGTATAAGGATGATTGTGATATGAATTTTCTTGTTGATTTTCATGAGGATAATTTTGCAAATGGAGATGATGAAAACCATATTGTATGCACATTTGATATTATATCAAATGTTTCTAATATTTTGTGTAATGATAAAGTAACTTCTCCAAACTTTGATGAAGATACATCCATATTTGATGAGTATTCAGGTCATTTAGAGGATCATATTTTTGTATCATCCCACATAGAATTTTATAGAAATCCTCCTTTACTCACTGACTCAAAAGGAAGTGATATGGAATATTTAGAAGAAATTTTTTTATCTTTTTCTTCAGAGATGATGGGACAACAAGAATTATTTCAAGAGCAGAGTTTCATTGTGATTCTAAAATGTAGCACAGACGTAACTGGCATTGTCAATCTTGAGCATTAGATTCAAGAATCATAAATAGAAAAAATCAGTAGTAGATATGAACAACCCATTCATATTAGACAGATGGAAGAGGTAACTTTCCATGATTTCGACGATCACATGTCTTCATATTTAAAAGATTTCATCAGTTCAATCCTCTGTCATGGTTCCACTTCAAGTATGGATTCAATTTCAGAGTGAGTTGTTGTTTCATTTTAAAATTTTTATTTTTACAAAGCATGTTCAATAAATATGGTTAGTAGATCACGTGCTAGAGTGGTTGCACTGGAAGTTCGATATCACTTGACCAAATAGTTGCAGTTGGTTAGAGTAGAATGCATATATAAATAAAATCGCTTCACAAGAATTAAATTTCAATTCTTTAGTTTACAATTTCAAGATTATTCTTTCAGTTTGGTTTGGTGTGCAATATAATAGAATAAGAACTCCATAGCCCAATAGAGACACCGGTGTGCAGTTAAGTTTGTTGTAGTTTGGTATCTGAGTATGAAGAATAGATTGTCTATATTAATAAGGCATATTTCATAGCATATAAGAAAAGCATGGTTTCATGTTACAATTTTCTATGATAGAATTTGAGAAGAGAGCATTGGTCTGCAGTTCTTAATGTCTCACAAGGAGAGCATTATCCCCAGATGAATCCAATGTTAGTCCCTAAACCCATTTCTACATTTTTGTTCCTAAAATTTAGTCTATCCAATCATAATCCTTTTTCTAAGCCCAATTTTTCCTAAAATTTAGTCTATCCAATCATAATCCTTTTTCTAAGCCCAATTTCTCTTTGTTTGCTGCACATTTTATCTTTACTGTTCATTTTTTGTGTGATTTCATTTGCTTAAATTCATCTTCATTTGATTTTTATAAGGTGTGTTTAGAAATATTTGAATAAAATAAGATGTGGCACATCAAATTTTTTGATTTACATTTCCAATTAAAAGGCATTTTCCCAAGGTTGAAAGAATAAACAGGTTAGTTGCAAGAATGTTTCCATTCTTGTAGCACATAAAAACTCATTACTACAAATGCATTCAAAATTCGGAGATCGTGATAGAAGTTCTGAAATCATGTAGGGATATCGTGAAAATGGTTGTTATATTTCATTATGTCATATCTAAATGATTTTTTTATCCTTAGCACGATTTATTGAATATGAATTTGAACCTGGTTGTACTTCTATCAAGCTCAGGTGTCAGGTCACGATCTAAAACATTCAAAATCATCATTTGAAGCATTTGAAAAGTTTTTGTAATGAGGAGAAATGCATATTATTATCATATGCAACCCAAAAACCCTTATGTGTTAGTCGTTATGTGCAATCTCCTTTTAAAACTTATTTGCAGAAAAGTGAAACCCTAATTCTCACAGGTTCAACAGAGTTTGTGATCATAAATATGTCACCCAAAAAAGGTGGTCAAATTCTTCGATTAGAACTAGAGGGAATTGAGATATTAGAATCTTGCACAAAAATCATGTAGAAATTTGTTCAGGGAGAATGGTTTAGGTTTTGTTGCACTTTTCAGGGGCACCATGCAAAAATTTCAATGTTATTTTCTAAAAACTTCAATGGTTTTCAGACCCAGGTGGGAAATAAAATTATTCATGTTATAGAACATTCAATTGCAGCAACCCGTGGTTTTATAGTAAAAGGTGAAAGGTGGTTTAAGAAGGGCGAACTCTCTGTAGACCCGTGCAACCAATTCTTAGTAGCATAAAACCATAATCCATATTGGATTCAATGCATCCCAAATAAATGGTTGAAGAAGGAATGGCAAAGTATCTTGCCAGTGGTCCAAAAATACATAACTTGTGAAGGTAGGTTTTCTACCGTTCACTTCTATCACATGCAATTTTTTATGCATTTAAATGGAGACAAGGAAATGAATCTGCCATTTTATCTTTTGAAAAGTCTGACAAAGATGGAAAAGAATATACAGATCCATCCTCAAAATTCTCATAAAATTTTATTTCATCAAGGTCTTATCAAAATTCTGGTTATGTATGCATTAAGTGAATTACAAGTGACTTGGGAATAATTGTTATCTTCTTTAGGGTTTGAAGAACAAGTTTCAAAAACAAATAAAATACCTCTTGTCAAGAAACCTAGGGTTTCAAGAGGAATGGGAACCACATCAAAGGGTACAGTAAAGGTGCAAGAAAAATCATCTTCTGTAGAAAGATCCTACCTACAGTCCAAAGATACAATAATTTCCAAAACCTTATATGGAAGGAACATCCAACTTACCTAAACTAGTGAAAATGGACATTATTGAAATAAAATCCTCAAAGGGACATAAGTACAGAAGAAGGTCTATAAAACCTAAATGTTCCATTGATTTAAATAGGCCTGCATCAAAAGAATGCCATGATGAAGACATGGATGAAATAGAGAATGTACCAGAAAAAAAGTTATATGGAAATTCAAAATCTAAGGTACAACATAAATTGAAGAAATATGCAGAATTTTTTGTAGGTGACTATTTTTGCAGTCATCATTTGACGTGTTTCCCAAGCAAATGGTGAATAATTTGGAAAATACATTAAAAACCCACTGGAAAAATGGGCCAAATTAGGGGACTTTAGGGTAGTTTCCCAAAAAATTGAATCATTTGGTCGCTACACATGAATCTTTGAAGGGGATTTTTCCAGATTTTGTGAGTTTATGTTTCCTCAAAAATGCCAAGTCATGGTTGAGTTTCTACCTCATCAATTCGACCTGTTCTTGATCATTGGAACCAATACATGAATTTTGAATGAGTTGTTTTGAGATACTATGCGTTGGATCATATTATGTTAGGATCAAAAGGATGTTATTAGGAGTTAAGGATATGGTCCTAAGATAGAGTTATTTCCCCTAGGATCCAAGATTTATTGTCTGCACATTGAATAAAAATAGAATGTGATTCATATAGGATAGCCAAGTATATCGAATTGTAATCAAAACTAAAATTGTTTTTTAGAATCTGAGATCTAAATTTGAACCTACTCTTTATGTATAAAAAGAGGATTAGATGAGAGGGTTGAGAGGTTTAGTATTAGTCGTGTTGAAGGAAACATATTGAGCTGAAATTGTAAAGTTGGAAACTACAACATTTTGCACTCAATGAACAAGCATTCTTATGGCTAGACTATTTTATTTTATGTATTTTGTTTCTTATATCTAATTTGAATGCATTTGAAACTTCTTACAAAGCATTGGTTTATCCTATTCCATTTTGAATTTTAGCAAATAATTTTTTGTTAAAATCATTTGTTTCAGGAGTTGCATTTGAGTGATTCTTTCATGTTTCTAAATATTATTTGGAACCTGAAATTCTTCTTTACAAGTGAATATGTTGTTAACTTGTAGCGTATTTCTCATCTTCTTTGTTTCTATTTATCTAACTGGTCAGAATGAATTCCTTTGACAAAGTTGAATGTTGTGGAAACTTTATTTAAAAAGTGTAACTAGATCTATTGTTGTCCAACCTACCCACTACCTGATCCTCAAACCAATATATAAACTCAATATTAATCTACAGAAAAACATTGCAATAACTGAGGTGCCCTATATTGCCCCTTAGCAGTCAGAGAAAACTTTAGGAATAACATATTTTGGATCCATTTTCGGGGATGGAGGAATGAAGACATCATTCCATGGGTTGTACAACAATGAATACAACCATTTCTTGATGGTGAAGAATTATTGGTGATAGAAGAGACTGTGATCATTCACCTGGAGAATCCACGATTAAAAGACTCCATTGGAGGATCAACCCTATTAATAAAGAAATGGAAAGGCAGAAGGGAAATACCAAGTATCAACTTATGTGTTGCTTCCGTGAGCTTATATTATTTTTCATAAATTGTTTCCTATATTTCCCATTACATGTCAGAAGAATTATCCTATGCTTTCTACACTCATATGACCATAAACCTGCAACTGTATATTCCTCCTTGACGAAAGAGGATTTCCCATATTCTTTCATCGTTGATCTTGATCCACTTCCTTTATCTAAGCCGTATGAGGATCATGGTGTCCATATTTCAATTCCTCTTGAAGATAACCCAACTTGTAAACCTATTGATATTGAAGTTGATTCACTACCTCCCGCAATCACTTTTGTACTTTGTCATCAACTCATTAAAGTTCATTCCAATATTCGATAGGGTTACAAACCTCTGAAACTGCCATTTATTCTCCACGATTTTCCTCCTAATTTTTTAGAGTATCTTCCTAGGTTTAATGGAGAAGATCATGTTACAACTAAGAAACACATGGAAGTCTTTGAATGTTTCATAGAAAAATTTGAAATCATTCATGAGGATATGTTTGTGAGAACATTATCCCAGTCTTTACATTGAAATGCTAGCATATGGTTTAGAAAATTGAAGGATGATTCAATAGGATCATGGGAAGATTTTCATGATATTTTCCTGAGATATTGGGGTGAGAACAAATATTATGAGGAGTCTCTTTTTGAGTTTAGTGCCATCAAGAGGAGGAGGGATGAGCCTGTTGTCAACTTTAATAGGATATTTTGTAACTTTAATCCCAGTATTCTTATTGATATTTGACCATCTGAAGTTGTTGTTAGGGTGTTTTTCACCGCATCTCATCATCATCCTTATCAAACTTTATTCCTCATAGAAAGGAGATATTTAACCTTGCAACAAATGTTTATAGATGTTGAGGAAATTGAGGACAACCTTCGAGCTTGTGGAAAGCTCTAAAATCATATTTGGGACAAAGATGTGGATGCACAGGAATCAGATGAAGAGTATGAACCACTGAGATCAGATCTTGACTTTCATTTGTTTTAGTGTGTTGATGCATCATTTTCAGATTCATGTTTTTCTCTATATATTGAAATCACCCAATCAGATCTTTCTATTGTCAAAGATCTAGAAATTTTAAATCAGCAAGATGATGTTTTATATACAGTGCAAAGGTTTTTCACCTATGAGTATAAGGATGATTTTGATATGAACTTTCTTGTTGATTTTCATGAGGATAATTTTGCAGATGGAGCTGATGACAACCATTTTGTAGGTACATTTGATATTATATCAAATGTTTCTAATAGGTTGTGTAATGATAAAGTAACTGCTCCAAAATTTGATGAAGATCCATCCATATTTGATGCGTATTTAGGTCATTGAAAGGATCATATTTTTGCATTAACCCTCATAGAATTTTATAACAATCCTCCTTTATTCAATGACTCTGAAGGAAGTGATATGGAAGATTAAGAAGAGCATATTTTATATTTTTCTTCAGAGATGATGGGACAACAAGAATTCTATCAAGAGAAGAGTTACGTTGTGATTCTCAAAGGTAGCACAAAGGTAACTGACATTGCCAATCTTGATCATTAGATTCAAGAGTGAGAAATAGAAAAAATCATAAGTAGAGATGAACAACCCATTCATCTTAGACAACAGAAAGAGGTAACTTACCATGATTTCTATGATCCTATGGATACATATTTAAAATATTTTATCAGTTTTAATCCTCTATCATGGTTTCACTTCAATTATGGGATTCAATTTCAGAGTGAGTTATCGTTTCATTTTCAAATTGTTATTTTGACAAAGCATGTTCAAGAAATATGGTTAGTAGATCACATGATTGAATGGTTGCACTAGAAGTTCGATATCACTTGAGAAAATAGTTGCAACTAGTTAGAGTAGAATGTATGTATAAATAAAATCGCTTCACAAGCATTGAATTTCAATTTTCAGTTTACAGTTTCAAGATTATTCTTTCAGTTTGTTTTGGTGTGAAATAAAACAGAATAAGGACTCCATAGCCCAATGGTGACATTGGTGTGAAGTTAAGTTTTTTGTAGTTTGGTATCTCAGTATGAAGAATGGATTGTCTATATTAATAAGGCAGATGATAGTGCAGATAAACAGAGCGGGGTTGCAGGTTACATATTTTTGTGATAGAATTTGAAAAGAGGGCATTGGTCTGCAATTCTTAATGTCTCAAAAGGTGAACATTATCCCCATATGTAGTGAGTGTTAGTCCCTAAACTTGTTTCTACCTTTATGTTCCTAAAATTTAGTCTATCCAATCATAAGCCTTTTTCTAAGCCCAATTTATCTTTGTTTGCTGCACATTTTATCTTTACTGTTCATTTTTGGTGTGATTTCCTTTTCTTAAATTCATCTTCATTTTTTTTATATGGTATGTTTAGAAGTATATGCAAAAAATTAGATGTGTCACATCATATTTGTTGATTTACATTTCCAATTAAAAGGCATTTTCCCAATTTTTAAAGAATAAATAGGTTGGCTACAAGAATGCTTCCATTCTTGTAGCTCATAAAAATATGGTTACTACAAATGCGTTCAAAATTTGAAGATCGTGACAACAGTTCATAAATCATGCAGGGATATCATGCAAATAGTTGTTATATTTCATTATGTCATATATAAATGATTATTTTATCCTTAGTACAATTTATTGAATACAAGTTTGAATCGAATTGTACTTCCATCAAGCTCAGGTGTCAGGTCACGATCTAAAACATTCAAAATCATCATTTGAAGCATTTAAAAAGTTTTTGTAATGATGAGGAATGCATATTATTATTGTATGCAACCTAAAAACCCTTCTGTCTTAGGCATTTTGTGCAGGCTCCTTTTAAAACTCATTTGCAAAAAAGAAAAACCCTAATTCTCGTAGGTTCAAGAGATTTTGTGATCAACAATATGTCGCCTAAAAAAGGTGGTCAAATTCTTCGATTAGAACTAGAGGGAATTGAGCTCTTAGAATCTTGCCCAAAAATCATGTAGAAATTGTTTTGGGGAGAATGGTTTAGGTTTTGTTGCACTCTTCAGGGGCACCATGCACAAATTTCAATGTGATTTGCTAAAAAATTCGATGAGTTTCAGACCCAAGTGGGAAATATCATTATTCATGTTACAAAACATTCAATTGCAACAACCTATGGTTTTCTTGTAAAAGGTGAAAGGTGGTTTAAGTAGGGAGAACTCCCTGTAGACATTTGCAACCAGTTCTTAGTATAAAAGCACCATAATCCAAATTGGAGTCAAGGAATCCCAAATAAATGGTTGAAGAAGGAATGCAAAGTATCTTAAAAATGGTCCAAAAATACATAACCTATGAAGGTAGGTTTTCTACCATTTACTTCTATCACATACGATTTTTTATGCATTTAAATGGAGATAAGGAAATGCATTTTCCATTTTATCTTTTGAAAAGTTTGAAAAAGATGGCAAAGAAGATACATAGCCATCCTCAAAATGCTCATCAAAGTTTATTTCATCAAGGTCTTAACAAAATTCCAGTTATGTATGCATTAAGTGAATTACAAGTGCCTTAGGAACAACTGTTATCTTCTTTAGGTTTTGAGGAACATGTTTCAAAAACACAAAAAACATCTCTTGTCAAGAAAACTAGGTTTTCAAGAGGAATGGGCACCACATCAAAGGGTACAGTAAAGGTGCAAGAAAAATCCTCCCCTATAGAAAGATCCTACCTACTGTCCAAAGATACAAGAATTTCCAGAACCTTATATGGAAGAAGCATCCATCTTACCTAAACATGTGAAAAAGGACATTATTGAAGTAAAATCCTCAAAGGGACATAAGTATGAAAGAAGGCCTAGAAAACCTAAACGTTCCATTGATTTAAATATGCCTACCTCATAAGAAGACCAAGATGAAGACAGGGTTGAAACAATGGATATACTAGAAAAATAGAGATATGGAAATTCAAAGTTCCAAGCTACAACAAAAATTGAAGAAAGATGCAAAATTTCTTGTAGGTGGTTGTTTTACAGTCATCTTGTAACGTGTTTCCAAAGAAAACGATGAAGAATTTGGAAAATCGATTCAAAACCCACTTGCATAATGGGCCAAATTAGGTGACATGTAGGCCATTTCACGAAAACGTGAACCGTTTGGTTGCTATAGGTGAATCTTTGAAGGGTATGTTTCTAGAAATTTTGGATTTGTGGATTTATGTTTCCTAGTCACGGTTGAGTTGCCACCTCATCAGTTCAACCTATTCTTGATCATGGGAACCATTACATGAAGTTTGAATGAGTTGTTGTGAGAGAATATGGGTTGGATGATTTTTTGTTAGGATCAAAAGGATATTATTAGGAGTTAAGGATATGATCCTAAGATAGAGGATATTTCCCCTAGGATCCAAGATTTGTTGTCTGCATATTGAATAAAAATAGAATCTAATTCCTATATAATATCCAAGTATATCGAATTGTAATCAAAAGTGAAACTATGTTTTAGGATCCAAGATACAAATATGAACCTACTCTTTATGTATAAAAAGAGGATTAGATGAGAGGGTTGAGAGGTTCAATATTGGTGGTGCTGAAAGAAACATATTGATCTTAAATTGTAAAGTTGGAAACTACAACATTTTTCACTCAATGAACAAACATTCTGATGGTTAGACTATTTTCTTTTATGTATTTTATTTCTTCTATCTTATTTGAATGCATTTGAAACTTCTTGCAAAGCATTGGTTTATCCTGTTCCATTTTGAATTTCAGTAAACAATTTGTTGTTAAAATCATCTATTTTGGGAGTTGCATTTGAGTGATTCTTTCATGTTTCAAAATATTATTTGGAACGTGAAATTCTTCTTTACAAGTGAACATATTGTTAACTTGTAGCTTCATTTTCATCTGCTCTATTTCTATTTATCTATCTGGTTAGAATGCATTCCTTTAACTAAGTTGAATGTTGTGGAAACTTGATTTAAAAAGTGTAACCAGATCTATTGTTGTCCAACCTACCCACTACTTGATTTAAAAAGTGTAACCAGATCTATTGTTGTCCAACCTACCCACTGCATGATCCTCAAACCAATCTATAAACTCAATCTTAATATACAAAAAATCATTGCAATAACTGAGGTGCCCTATATTTCCCCTTAGTAGTCAGGGACAACTTTAGGGATAACACATGCAAGCACTATTGTACAAATATTTGATTTCAGTGTGAGATTTTTTCTTAATATGTTCAACCTATGTGAATACCTTATTTTTCAAACACCTAATCCACACATGAAAAAATGCACCACGTGCTTAAATGACACACCCAACCATAAAAATATTTTACATAGCTAGCCCACACACATAAATGACACACCTAACCCACACATAACACACACACAAACATAAATTATGCAACCCCCAAAAAGATTGATGCACCTAACACATGCATAAGTGGAAAACATATTAAATAATACACCTAAGTCTCACACATACACAATGCACCTAAACCACATGCATAATCAATGTACCTAACCATGCACATATGTGACATGCATGAATGAAGTACATAACCCATGTGCATAAGCACTGGTATACTCAGGCGCACCTAACCCATGTACACCATAAAAACTTAAACAAATTTTTTTTAGTTAACTTATCATCATTTACATAAAAACTTAAACAAATTTTTTTTAGTTAACTTATCATCATTTATCACTCATTTTTGAACCCTTAAGGTTGCATATTACACAACATCAATATCCATATAATCTTGGTTGGCTTCAGGATTTAGCTAATTGGATTTGTTGATAAGTATATATGTGTTACCTTAGGGATCCTGGATTTGTATTTCATAGATATAGTTAAGTGCAATGCTACTCCAATTAATTAATTAATTAATTAATGTGATATTATATTCAACACTCCATACCAATATAACTATAACATAGTTTATGATAGCTATTATAAAATGCTACCATTTACTCAATGAAGACAATTAAGATTAGAGATACTTATCTCTTCTTATCTCGAACCTTTGAGTTGGTCACAATAAATTGCTAAACTAGTTAATCGACATAAGTATACATGCATAAGTTCCATAGTGTTAGAAGTTAATCAGATGGTAAGTTACCACCTAGAACAATGAGGGGACATTTACACAATTAAACCACACAAATAAATGGCATACATAAACAATACACTTAACCCCCATGCATAAGTAACAAATCTATAACCCATGCACACAAATGATGCACCTTATAACCCATGCACATAAGTCACACACCTAACCCTTGCACATAAGTCAGATACTTATCCCTTCCACATCAGTCACACACCTAACCCACAAAATAAGTGACACATATAAGAAACACACCTTATTACCAACACACATAAATGACACACCTAAGCAACACATATAAATGACATGCCTAACCCACAACATAAGAAATGTACCTAAGTGACACACCTAAGACCCTTAACATGCTAAGTGTTTAAAACAAATTAAATTTCTCTAACCACTTTGACCTTGGCATATGGTGGTCATGACTCAATAACAATGGTCTTAAGTCATCACCTTTAATCAAAAACTATAATGACAATCACTTAACATTATTAAAATTTCATTATAGTAACATCTTATCAATGACAATGAGCATTTTTTTACCATCGCCAAAAGTGTCACCAATAAAATCCATTGGTGAGAGGTGTTAAAGAACCATATCCAAAATTGTCACCAAAAAGTGAACTAGGGATGGGGCTATAACACCTATTGCTAAAATTTAAATTGAAAAGGGATTTAGTAATGTACCTTAAAGTAATAATTATCCAAAGAACTTATGAAAATGGTCCTTTAAGACCTAGTTACTTTAGCAACACCCCTTTAAGGCCCATCACATGCATGGCTATCCCCAAATGTTAATTTTGTAATAATGTATGGTATAGATGTATACAAAGTTGTGATTCTCTCATGGAACATAGAAATGAATACAATTCCTCACATATGGAAGATATATACTTCCATTATAACTATGCTTTCTTTGTAAAAATCCCCTAAACTTTTTAGCTACAAAGTAGATCCATCCAAACTTTTGCTCACTCTCTCTAGAATAGCTAATCTATCTTCTCCTATGGTGTTTTGTTCATCCTTTGTTATGTAACAATGTCTTCTTAATATTCATATTTAGCTTCTCAACTATAGAGTAGATCCATCTAAAATTCTCCTTGCTCTCTCTAAAATAGCTAGTCCATCTTCTCTTATGGTGTTTTGTTAATTCCTTTGTTATATAACAATGTCTTCCTTAATATTCGTGTTTACCTTATGTGGTGTACAACAAAAAAAAATATAATGATAGAAATGTGATACATTTTTCTCTATAATATTCGCATTTACCTTGTGTGGTGTGGAACAAAAACTAGTATGATAGAAATGTGATACCTTTTTCTCTATATACTAATAAATAAATATGTATTTATTAATTACATTCTGCTCTAAACTAACAACTAAATAATCAGTTATATGAGTTCATATTTATTAAAAAAAAAAAGTGTTTTCTATTGTTTTAAGAAATGATTTTTTTCATAAAAATTCTATAATATAAATTTGTATGAAATTATTATTATTTTTGATTATTTAAAATTTATTTTTAAAATAATTTAATATGTTAAAAAACTTTTGAAATAATTGAATTATATAAAAATAATCATTCAAATTTAAAAATCTAACAATTTTTCACAGAATTTTAAACCAATACATAAAAAAATATGAAAAAAAAAGATGTTTCATAAAACGTTTAGAATACTGCCTTAAAAAATGTGATGTGTGCATATTCGTATCATGGGTGACATGTGGCCGTAATCGGAGACCGGCCGCTAGGGGTTGCCTCGGCCTTAGGAATTTTTTAAAAGATGGGAGGATGCAAATGTTTATGGGGTTGATCAGCGTTTGTCTGACATGGCCGGGCATTACTCTCGATTTGCTCACTTCGCATGCTGCTGATCTCAGATGCTAACGGAATTCTCTGCCATTTCTGTCTACAATGTGAAGGTATATCCCGACTCGCATGCGCAGTTACCCTCTGATTAAAACACAAAAAAACACTTATATTCTGTTACATCTGAGCCATGTCTCTTAGTTTTAAAATTTTCCTGTATAAAGCCCACCACCTCTCGGATTCAAAGCACCTGACTTTCTTTGCTGATCAGTTCAGTGCTGTGGGATTCCGTTACTATCATTTATTTGCTTTTAACAGCGGGAAACTCCAAGTCAGTCGCGACGGGGCTGCCTGTGTGGATGCTGCGGTTCGGAATGGACGTCATACGCTTGAAGCAGCGGCTTATTCAACTTACTAATACCCTTTTCCAGGAGGTAACTAGTGCATATCAGTTTTAATTTAACTTTTGTTCGATCTATACCCTTTTCCAGGAGGTAACTAGTGCATATCAGTTTTAATTTAACTTTTGTTTGTCCATTGATGGCTTTTTTCTGTTCAATTTGTAGGTCTGATTTTGTTGTAATTGAGATCAGCAGATTGCATATATGTTTATGATGAGGATTCTGTAAATGGGTAATTGAATTGTCGAATTTAAGTTGCAGGGGTTTCTGGATGAGCAATTCACACAGTTGCAGCAGTTGCAGGACGAAAACGACCCGGACTTTGTGACTGAAGTTATTTCGTTGTTCTTTCAGGATTCTGAGAAGCTGCTCGATAGCTTGGCAAACGCACTGTATGTAGATAGTTATGAACTATACTCCACTGTTTTTTTTTAGGGTTCTGTAATTTTACTGTTCAAGATTTATAAGAATGTTAACGATTTTAGATATTCCAGGGAATTTATTGAAGGCATCTGTCCGTTTTGATTTGAATTCTGTTTATGTCTTTCAGCGATAATGAGGCAATTGATTACACGAAAATCGACGCCCAAGTGCACCAGTTCAAGGGAAGCAGTTCCAGGTATGAACGTATTAACGATTATACTGTAATATATGTACATATTACAATCGTATGGCCTGGTCGAGTTTGACATTTTCACTTCAACAGCGTAGGGGCGCAGAGAGTTAAAAATGTATGCATAGGGTTTCGTGCATTTTGTAACGACAACAACCGAGAAGGGTAAGCGAGGGCTGGATTTTTTTGTCATTCTGCTGAGCAATTGCAGTGAATTTCGATTTGGGTAGTGAAAGCCCATGTAATTTAATTCAGCAATGTCGTTTGCTTTTTTGATATGACATGAATATGGCGTGTTTGTATGTTCTGGTGCAGGTGCCTTCAATGTCTGCAGCAACTCAGGGAAGAATATTATCTTTTCAAGAATAAACTGCAGCATCTGTTTCACGTAGCCAACTGATCATGACTTAATGATTTCTATATATAGCAGACTCATGTTTTGTGTGTATAGATAATTGACATTAACGTTAAGTTTGTTGAAATTAGCTGATAGTTACTCCACACTTATATCTGATTAAGCTGCCATTGCCATATCAGCTGGAGCAGCAGATCTTGTCCGCTGGCGGAACGCTTCCTCTGATGGAGTAAACGCTGCAATTCTATGCGCTAGTTTTTGATGCAAAACTGTAGTAGGACAGGCTGAGCTGAGCTTGGGCACTAAAAACCAGAGGAAATTTTGGTGGAGAAAATACATATGCATGATAGATTCCTGCTCCTCCTTGTTTAAATGTTTTTTGTGACAGAGCTTCTCACTATACATCTCAGGGACGACTGGACATGGGAGGTCTCTGCCATAGTTTTTGTTCAGTGAAACGGCAGCTTTGGATCTCTAATGGCGGGAAAGAGATCTATTCTCAACGATTCTCCAAACTTTTAAGATTGGAGATCGGCTGTGGTTTGTGGGTTTTCTCAGTGTAATGGTGTGCCGTATACTATCACTGTGTAGTTCTTGAGTTATTTTAAGATTACAAAGTTTTGAGCATTTCTTTTCTGAGAATCAGTAATTTACGATGTCGTCTTCTTAATTTGGCAAACTTTCAAATATTTAAAATTATAAAAAAAAAATTATATTCAAATTTTATTTTGATAAAATCAATTTAATTTTATTACAAAATTAAAATAATAAAATAAAATTGTAATATATAATTGAAACTATTTTAATAAACCAATTCCTCCCCACTCTATCTATGGCATTGGACAAGGTCGGTCTCCATCTTTGGTCTAGCCAAATAATGGGACTTAGTCAAAATGAAACCTAGTCAAAGATGATGCCTTATTTCTAAATATTCTCCATGCTCATGTCTACACCAAATGAAACATAGTGTACATCATCATGTGTACAATAACACTGTTTCTAAATATTCTCCATGCTCATGTATATACCAAATGAAACATAGTGTACATCATCATGTGTACAATAACACTAATTTATCTTTACACTTTCCTTCATATATATATACACCAAATGAAACATAGTGTATATCATGTATACAATAACATTAATTTATTTTCACACTTTTCTTCATCTATACACACCAAATAAAACATAGTGTACATCATGTGTACTAATTTATCTTCATACTTTCCTTCATATATACACCAAATGAAACAAAGTGTACATCAACACTAATTTATCTTCACACTTTCTTTTCCTTCATCTATATACCAAATAAAACATAGTGTACATCATGTATACAATTGCACTAATTTATCTTTACACTTTCCTTATTATTGTGTAAAACATAGTGTACATCATGTATACAATTGCACTAATTTATCTTCACACTTTCCTTGTTATTGTGTGGTTAATTTCATTGTTATTAAGTTAATTACATCAATCAATATTAAAACCTTTAATGAAACATTTTTTAATAATGATGTTGATTTATCTATTGGCTTAATCCCACCCACATTAACTCCTGTTCATCCTTTCGTTGATATTGAGTTTTTTAATGTCTCATCACATACATTCATGTTTATTGCACACCAAGGCTTGAGTTTTACATGGAAAGGATTTCATGAATCATCCTCTCGCCCCATATCTCTCCTTTAGTAGAGATATAATTTGTGTCTCAACTTATTAAAAAATGGGGGGTCTTGCCTATGGTCACATTTTTTTATTTCCACTTTATATTTCCTTAAAATTGACTTTTAGAGTTTTTAAGTCTTAGTCACCTCTCCTCTAGGACTTTCCTTCGAATCATCGAGATTATCCAATGCATATGTACACCTCATAAGTTTTTTTAATGTCTACTCACATACATTCATGTTTATTGCACACCAAGGCTTGAGTTTTACATGGAAAGGATTTCATGAATCATCCTCTCGCCCCATATCTCTCCTTTAATTTCCTTAAAATTGACTTTTAGAGTTTTTAAGTCTTAGTCACCTCTCCTCTAGGACTTTCCTTCGAGTCATCGAGATTATCCAATGCATATGTACACCTCAGAAGCATGGAAATTTGAAGAAGAGATATCTCATTGATGATAAACTAAAAGGAAGTATTGAAGTTGAATATAAGGTTAAAAAGAAATTGGTATTTTTTTTTGTTGTTTTTTAATAAGCCTCAACTTCTTTACATAGTGGGATTTATCATTTAATTTTAATTTTAATTTTAATTTTAATGTATTTTGGAGACCAATTATTTTAAGGATAATGAAATCTATTCTCAATTTATCATAAAAATTTTGTCAATTTTTAGTAATCTATTTGAAAACTATTATAATCGTTTTCCAATTTAGAAGAACATTTTATTGAAATCCTTCTTTATCATGTCAATAAATGTTTTATCCAATAATAACACATACAAAATAATTGTGATGAAATGGTGATCTAGACACTTGTAAGTAAGCAACATATTTAACAAGGAAAATGGGTAACAAATTAATGTATTTTACTAATTTCTACATCTATTACTAAACTTGACATTAATGAGTATGTGGAGGTTAATAATTATTTTAAACAGTTATATGGGACATGTTTTCCATAGTCACATTCTTGCATTCCTTTGTCCTATGATCTACCATTTGTGAAGATGTTGTGGGAGCAACATTTTTTCTACACGTCACACCACTCAACATTATTTCCCTACCTAGTGGTCAAACATTTATAAGAATGTCCAAATGTTGATCCCATCCTTAAATGGATGCATTATATTTTTTCCTTCATTTGACCTTCTGCGATCTTTAACTAGTCTAGGGTATGTAGGTTATTATTACAACTTACATAGATTGCCATGCTTGTCTACTTTCCTAGTTTAGCATCTTTAATTCATGCTTTGGTTTAGCATCTCCTTTTGTTTCAATAACATTTCCCTCAATAGTTCCATTGCCTATGTGGTTTTATGGGTAATTTTGACTCCATATCCCAATGGATAGTAATTCTAGGATTCTTTTGTAATCGTGAGGGATACTCTCCCATAGTTGAATTTGTTTGTTACCCACCATAATAGGATGTATCCTTTTGGAATATCTCAAACTTTTTTTTCCATCCATCTCTCTATTCATCCTTGAGTATGATAATTTTGGTGTATCCTCTGTGATATGTATATATCCTCCTTTTGTCTTTTCTAGTTCAAGTATTTCATTTTACTGTTTGGGCCTTATCAACTAACTCTATAATTTCCAAACAAAGAAGGTCAAAGATATTTTCTTGGTGCCTTTCCTCAGTGAAAAAAAGAAGGTTATGTTTTATTGTCCCTCGGGTTGTTCCCCTTCAGTCTCACTTGGGGTCTCAACGCTAGTGCATAATGTGTAGGAACACCTTCCAAAGCCACTCTAGGCATTTGATCCGGTACTCGGGCCAGAGGGGCGAAGCCATTGTTTGTCCTAAAGTATTCTAAACTACCTTGTCACACTAGAACAAATTTTAAAATGAAGCTTCAATTGGATTTATTGTAGAGACAAATGGTGCATGAAAATAGTCCCTACAACTGCTATCGATTTATGTTTTATTTATATGGCGTGAAAGGGAAAAACAATTAGAGACTATGAAAGTGGAGTTTATTAACCCAATGTAGAAGGGAACCTTAATCATGATTTGGAATTCATAAGATATAGTGATGGAAAATGGAAATGCATCATAAGAAGAAGAAACGTAGTACTTTACTATTTAACAAGTCCATTAAAAATTTAAAACCAAATGGGAAAGGTAAAGAATAGATCCATTGGTTCATTCAACACAAAAAATAAGTCAATAACTTGATTGAATTGCTACTTCACTACTGGCAAGATGCCTTGATCTCGTTCACACAACAAATTCTAAAATTATTTGAAAAACAATGAGTGCACTAGGGGTTGGGACCAAGGTATCTTTTAGGGGTAAATTTTCACCAATTGGCTATTTTTGGCCATTTAAAAAAAAAATGTTAAGCCCTAATGTTGGCTCATTACCCCTTAATTGGGGCAT
>CBVK0100097532.1:0-32176 GCA_900067695.1 Picea abies
TAAGAGAAATGAGCAAGTGAGTTGTGTGTTTGAAGTGAGGCGCTAGCCTCCTATATATACAAGACTGGCACGTGTGAGAGGGTGTCACTGGCAGGGCCGACCTCTCACTCTGGGTGGGTAAACCCACCTTTAATTAATTCTCGGTCTTCAATAGTAATTGTTGGGGCTGACTTCTTGTTTTTCCCTTTATAATTGTCTGATGACCAATCCGCAAAAGAGGATTTGGTCCTTATACAATTACCAACATGATTAATCCACAATGGGGATTAATCCAATAACAATAATAATAATAATGACATGATTAATCCGCAATGGGGATTTAATCCAATGAATAAAATAATAATAAGAATGCTCTTCGCAGTTACATTATTTCAACAAAACCAAGGGAAAAATATCCCTCCTGCAGAAACATGTCATAACAAGTGCAAATATAGTTCAGTCAGTTGATCCAAGATCCATGCCAGTAAAGGACTAGTCGAGATACAGGATTTTAGCCTAACCTTGCAAATATCAACACTTCTTTGACAGTGAGGTCAGTACTTCAGAAATGAGGTCTGAGGATCATTTTCAGAAGCTAGCTCAGCCACGTTTGAAATTTCTACAAGAAATATGATTTTTGCTCCTCACACAACAGTCCCCCATTTGAGAAGCCTGATAATTTTGAAGAATAATTTCGGTTAAATTATGAATCATCTCAAACTATACTAGATAGATAGAACTTCCCATACAACTTCCAACATGTTTCAATCTTGTAGAAGCAATAGTCACTTATCTCAATTTGCCTCCACTCAGCTCCAAGTGCCAACCCTTCCACTTCATATCAGTGTTGCAGCTGCACAGTTTTCAATACAGTATTTGGTCTAGTTTTGACAACTTGAATGCTTTAACTACCAGATTATTTTGTTGAGAAAAGGGTACAGGTCATGAGGTTTCTTCTGGCTGTAGCAGCCTTAGACTTCACTTAAAATGGATGCTACCTCAGTTGTGAGTTGTGGTAGCCATGATATTCGCCTTAGAAGGGGTCCGACCCTCATATATTAAGTGTTTGTTGTTAGGGTATGGATGTGGCAGCCTTAGTGGCCCTTCCTTACTGTTGTTGTTAGGGTAATAGGTATTCCTTGTTACTGCTTCAAGATTGAATCATATATGGGCAACAATATAACAGTTGTAGACCTTCTAACTTTATAGTCTATGTAAAAACGTAAGATCTAGGCAGCAATATACTCAAAAATTTAGTTGATTGTGTTTTTGATATAAACCTACCTTCTTAGTTGTTCAAAAATTGCTCAGGAAGCTAGTTGTTGTAGGCAGGCTACTTTATTTTGACAGCAGGTCTCCTTCTAGGCTTCGGGCTCCTCCTTTTCACCACAGAACTTTACCATAGAGCATTAGAAGGGGTTTGACCCTTCTCTTCTAGGTTGCAATTGTCTTGATCTAACTACAGGAGGTGTATGAACCTGGTGTATATCGGTGGCAGTTGTATAGGAGCCTCAGAACAGGATGGGTTATTTTACAGTGTTGTGTTTTAGGGTAGGACAAGATCCTTATGCCTGTGGTTTCCTTTTCCCTAGGTTCTGACCTCTTCCTTCATATATTTCTGTTTGTTTCAAGGGTTTAGATTCGGCCCTTTCTCATCTTCATCTTACCACAGAATTGGTAGAATTTACCTTCATTTTTTGTGTGCAATGGATTTCTTAGCTTGCTCTTATACCATGTTAGAATTTTAGCGAGCTATGGCTCATGTATCCCTTTTAAATTTTCTATCAACAATTACTTGAACCATAACTACTGCAGCAAACCAAGATCACAAGAAGAAGATCCATGCACAACTACACAAGAAGTATCCTGGGAAACCCTTCTCAATAAGGGAAGAAAACCCAACCAATACTTTGATATATTCCTCAAGAGAAAGACCTCCCACACCATCACCAAAACTAGCACACAAAAGGGTGTTGCAATTCTCATAATTTCAAACCACAACTTCTGAAATCATGAGATGACACAATGACAAGTGTATTTCCTCAATGGGGATTCACCTTTATTTATATAAGACTTGTCACATCAAATGATGTGTCTATTGGCACAATAGGGCTGACCTCAATAACTCAAAATATAATTAATAATTACCATAATAATTATATTTTATATTAATTATTAATCACATTAAGGTGGGGTCGACTTGTACCCTTTACATTACAATTAGGGTTACAGGCAGGTCTGACTCTTGAACAATATAGCAAGGGATATTATACACCCACTAGTGCTCATCCACTAGGGGTACATCCATAGGGATGTCCATATATCTGGCTCACTGCATTAAACAGAAGAACCACTTCTTCACTAGTGCTCAGCCACTAGGATCACATTCACCTATGCTCATCCATTCAACGGATCTTCTTTCCCACTTCATTACATAGGAGAGTCATCTAGAGTTTCTCGACAAATCTTCTGCTCAGAGGAGGTTAATACATCATCTTCATTTATATTATCATGATGATGCACCCGACACTTTGGGATTTCACACATTCACCTTGTTCTCAGCCACAAGCACGTCCAACTCTGCAGATCACCTTTCTCACAGGAGAATCATCTGGAGTTCTTCTCAACTCTCACAATGGAGGAGGTCATCTCTACGTTCCATCTCTGTCTTAGATAGGAACCACACACCCTTCTCAGGGGATTTCTCTCAGGTTTGTAAGTTGGAGAAAGTCTCACATACCTGCAATGATCCACATCTCACAGGTTTGTAAGATGGAGAATGTCTCACATAGATGCAATCATCAACATGTTTGAGTGGCACCGAGTACTTCACGAATATTTATTTAAAGAGTGGTTATCATCAAATTCGGATAAAGTGTTCAAGACAAAGGATGGGTTGTTTGAATGGTTAGTTATTCCATTTAGGTTAACCAATGCACCTAGTATGTTCATGAGGTTGATGAACGAAGTTTTGAAACCATTTTTGGGAAAATTTGTTGCCGTATACTTAGATGATATATTGATTTTCAGTAGGTGCAAAGAGGAACATTTAGAGCATGTGAAGAAAGTGCTACAACGATTGAAAGAGGAAGCATTGTTGATAAACCTGAATAAATGTACATTTTTGCAAAAGGAACTAATATACTTGGGATTTGTGGTTTCCATAGAAGGTTTAAAGATGGATTCCGAGAAGGTAAAGGCTATTTTGGATTGGCCTACACCTAAATGCACTTTTGATGTAAGGATTTTCCATGGACTAGCGAGTTTCTATAGGAAGTTCATTAGAAATTTCAGTCAAATTTGTGTGCCTCTTACTGAATGCATGAAGAAAGGCACATTGCAGTGAACAATAGCAGCGACAAAGTCATTTGAAGACTTGAAGAAAAAGGTAATAGAACAGCCAGTGTCGACACTTCCAGATTTCAATAAGGTATTTCAAGTAAATTGTGATGAAAGTGGGACAACAACTAGAGCATCTTTGAGCCAAGAAGGTAGATCGATAACATTTTTCAGTGAGAAGTTGAATGAAGCAAGGAAGAAATATTTTTTTATGGTCATGAGTTTTAATCTAGCATCTAAGCCTTGAAGAAGTGGCAGCATTATTGGCTTCCAAAGGATTTTGTCTTGTTTAATGATCACAATGCACTGTAATACATTAACAACCAAAGTAAATTGAATCAGAAGCATTCTAAATGGGTAGAATTTTTGCAAAGTTATTCGTTTGTTTTGAAACATGGGTCAAGGAAATCAAACAATGTTGCTAATGTGTTGAGTCAGAGGACAGTATTGTTAAACACCATGTCAGTGGAAGTGGTAAGTTTGGAAAGTGTGAAAAGGTTGTATGAAGAGGATGCAGATTTTGAAGAGGCTTAAAAAGTGTGCAAAGAACCATGGAGTATGGATTGAACACCATTCTTGAATTACCATATTCAAAAAGGATTCTTATTTAAGAAACAGTAGTTGTGCATTCCATAGAGTTCATTACTGTTGAATCTCATTAGAGAGTTACACAATGGTGGTTTAGGAGGACATTGTGGTATGGACAATATCACAACATTGGTGAAAGAATGATACTTTTGGGATTTACACTTCATTTTCAGTACTTGAAAGACCGTGGGAGGATGTTATTTTGTGGCTACCTATGACATAGAGGAAGCATGATTTTGTGATGGTGGTAATAGATAGGTTTTCAAAAATGCCACATTTTTTAGCATGTAAGAAGACAAGTGATGCTAGTGAAGTGGTTGCCTTATTTTTCAGAGAAGTGGTAAGGTTACAGGGTCTACAGACAAGTATTACTTTAGACAGAGAAATAAGATTTCTTGGTCACTTTTGGAGGACACTTTGGAAAAAGTTGGGTTCTAGGTTGTTATGCAATTCGGCCTATCATCCACAAACAAATGGACATACCAAGGTGGTGAATCGAATTTTAGGAAAGTTATTGAGAAGTTTGAGTGGTGAAATTCCTCGTCAGTGGGATTTAGTTTTGGCACAAGTTGAATTCGCTTATAATGATATTGTGAACAGATCTACATGAAAAAACCCATTTCAAATTGTTTATGGCAGGTCACCTAAAGGAATGGTATATTTGGTTGATTTTTCGAATCTAGGAGTTAGAAGGAGCGTTGATACAAGTGATTTTGCAGAAAGTATGCAAGAATTGCATGAGCAAGTGAGGTAGAAGCTACAGGCAAGCAATAACAAATACAAACAAAGGATAGATCTGCGACGAAGGCATAAAATCTTTGAAGAAGGTGAATTAGTCATGGCCCACTTGAGAAAAGAATGATTTCCCATATGTACGTATAACAAACTTAAATATAAGGAAATATGACAGTGCAAAATCTTGAGGAGAATTTATGATAATTCTTATTAGTTGGAGCTCCCTGACAAGTTCGATATATCTCCAACATTCAATGTCGTTGATCTATACAAGTTTCATGAAGAAGACAAAGGTGATGATGAAGGTAATCTAGATGGATGGGAACAACAGTTACCAGTCAAGAAAGCTAAAGAAGTGGAAGAAATTTTGGGCACAAGGATTGGTAGAAATACTCGCAACAAGAAATATCTAGAATATTTAGTCAAATGGAAAAACAGAGGGTCTGAGGATGCATCGTGGGTTTCTGAAGAAGAACTAGTATGCCTACGAATCTCTTCATCCTCTGGAGTAGTCACGACATGAGTTGGGAGCCCATGTTTTTTTCTTACCAAGGATGTCTAATGCAGGAGCATCTTTGGTCCCAGGCAATCCACATCACAAAAAAAAAAACATTTCAATTATGTACAATTCAATTTGAGACGAATAATGATGCTTGCAACTCTACTCTGAAGCTAGTGATGTTACTCCTTGTTATAAATGACAATGTTCCGAATCATGCCCAAATGATGAATGACAGTGTTGTAACTTCTATGTTGCTACTCAGTGTTCTAACTCCATGTCCAGTCCATGCGTCTCATGAAGATTAAGTTCCAAGTGGCAATCGCTTGTGAAAGAGGAGGGAGGGAATCGTGAATTGGAAAATGGTTGGATATTGAACCACCATAATTATTCATCTCCCCAACGTATGGAAACGGATCGACAAGAGAGGCATTAGGAATGAAAAGGGAGGAGGAAAGGCATTGAGGGGTTGGTCATTCAGTCAATAATTGAATCAAGCTTAACTTAGGTTCAATTCAACTGGTTCATATCGTCACAGAGAACGCAGGTCAAGAAAATAGTGTACTGCACATAAGAACAACATAGTTGAATTAGTTCTAGTCAAGCGAAGAAGGATGTATCTATCTTACCACATTGTAATCAAAGGAGTTCTACCATAAATGATAAAGGCAAGGATTCATAGCATGTTAGTGTTTTGTTGATTGTAATCAAATTTTTCTATTTCAATCTTTAAATAAAAGTAAATGTAATTTCTATTAAATGTCCAAGACATGAGTTCCGTTGTGTATTATGAAGGTAGACCACAGTCTTTTAGGTGTTAGACTTGCTACAGGGATCTACTCTGCATCACACCCCCACCACATCAACACCATCCCCCCATCCCACTCTTGCAAGTGGACGACACCAATGAGTTATGAATGGAGAGGTAGAGGCATTGACAACAACAACAAAGCGACACCAAGGGGAAGAAGGCATTAAAAGTGACAAGGAAAAGTTAGAGGAAAGAGAACTCAATCCATAACGGTCGGTCACTCCCTTCTAAGAACAAGAAGAAGAATGGATAGAAGTCACCAATAAGAAGACATGCAATCCACAATGGTGGACTTCATCCTAAGTGACCAAGGATTGTCAAAGAAACTTTTTTTAAATAAGCTTTTCTTTTATAAAATTGTATGCAATCGATTCATTCAAATATATCCCTATAACCCAAGTAAGGAAAGGAAAGAAATTCAAGAACAAAAAGAAGACTCTCTATGAAGAAAAGCCCCCATCCATCAATGGATGAGGGATAACCTAAGATAGATGAAGTCACCTTGAAAATCCTTATCTATATAACTCTCAATCAAAGGCATTGTCTAATTGTTCTAAGTTTTATCCCTTTTCGTCGAAATCCGGTGACATAAATATGGACAAAATCATAACTTTTTGTTGTTTAAATTGCATTTTTGAATGCATAAATGGATTCATTGTGTTGAAAACCCTCTAGGGCACTTTGATTATACAAACTTAGCCACTCAAATTTGTAAATCCAACAATTTCTTGGCGGATTTCAAGCAAAATTAAATAGAAAAATTTGCCAGAAAATGGCCAAAACGTAGAACATTTAGACTACGACTCAATCAAATGAATACATCCACGACTTTTGAATCAATACATAATTGTTTTTTAATTAAAAAAAACAAGAAAAGGAATAAGTAAACAGAGTTGTGGGAAGATTTTTTTGTGGAGGAACATATTGTTTACCATTGTCAAGAAAATTTTGGTATACCAAGAAATGCTTGATGTTGTTGTTGGCCAAAAATACGAGGGCTCTACTTGTGACTGGTTGTGGTGGCCAATCCTTCAAAAAGAAATATGCCAATATCACTAACACACTGGAATGCCATAAAAAGTTGTCAAAAACCATTGGATGCATAGTAGTGTCTAACAGTTGGATGGATGGGAAGGGCAAGAGCCTCATAAATTTCTTACTTATCATCCTAGGGAATGTTTATTACATTTGTTGATTCATCTACACATTAAATATGTGGCATTGTTATGTTAATTTTCATATGATTTTATCCACAAAATAAGTAAGTGGTATGTTGTGCAAGTCATAGCAAAATCAAATGTAACATAGAGCATGTTGAAAACTTGCTCTATTTAGAAATATGCATATTCCAATCCTTCCTTGTCATATATCAAATTTAAAATGGCAAAGTTAGTAATTCAAGGTTGGTCAATCAATATCAATCATATTATCAAATGTACATTCTACTTTATGAAAATAAATTATTTTGGCATGCAAAGCGAGTCTTTTAGATTGATATATCATACATAACTACATACACATAAGTTTACTTCACATGTTAGTCAACTACAAAATATCGATACTTGACTAGTCAATTAGAAGTAATTGTTTTCTTCAAACAAAATACATGAACAAATTGGCATTCATTAACCCATATAAAATAATAATATAACCAAAGCTATCCAACACAAAACAAAAACCCTTCATGTACTAAAAAATTAAAATGACTTTCCTCAATGGAGTGCTTTGTCAACTTGACACGACACATGGGAAATTGTACAACCAACAACTAACAGAGGAAAGTGAAAGGGAGGAGGGATGGGGGAGAATCCTCATCCCTCATTTTGTTTAATCATTCCCTTCAACATAGTTCATCCTCCCTCTTGTGCCCTCTCCATTCCATCACAAAGAAGCTTAAGTTACATCTATGGGCACTCATCCTCATCATTGATGTGTCTATCCAAGTTAAGATGGGCCTCTCATTGAATAATTAAGGCATTGGTTAACAAAAGCTTATGAAACTTTGGGAATCTCCATTATGGTCATAAACACCATCACTAAGAATTCAAAGGAAGTAAAGTCATTTTGTTGCTAGAAGAAATGTGTGATAGTTATTGGCTTTCCCCACTTGAGTAGAAAGAAGATGAATATGTGTTGATCTGGGAGGACATCTTGGACAAACAAACTCCCAAAGAGAATTTCTCGAGGCCATGCTGGCAAAGGGGACACATGTTGCCCAACCTTCTCTTGGTGTCACTTCCAGCAAGTGCTTTGCACATTTCGAGATAAGCAAGCTACCCAAGTTGTTCCTTGCAATATCTTTGCCTTTGGAATGTACTATGTGAAAAACTTCACCTCTAGATTCCCCAACCACATAGTGAAAAAAGTGCAAGCGTTGGAGGTTAAGGCAAGGGCCAAGATCCAAACCCACATCGAGAAAGACTATGAATTCCTTTCTAAGACCCCCATGTAGGACCCTAGCTACACCCATAGTAGGCAAACTCTTTTCTCTAGAATCATCTCTCTCTTTTGGGTGATGTAGGATTTCATGGCCCTTGCTATGATGCAAGATGGCCTATTTGCATCAAGACCCAACACCCAAGATCTGACGTTCTAGGCAACTAGCTTGTATGAACTTAGAAGGGACATAATAAAGATTAAGGAAATTATTCAAACTATGTGATTGATCATGGATATGCTCTTGGAAGCAAAAGATGATGGGTCTAAAGAGGAGGCCATTGTCATTAGAGACTTTAAGTAACCCTTAGAGCCCTTTTATCTTCTGCACTTTTCCTTTTCTAGCGAATGTGTTACTATGTTAGTAAGATTCACATGGATTGTGGCCTAAGACACTCTACTCTACCTCCTAACATGCTCTGATTGCTTTGTTTTCTTAGCCTTTTTTTCATACATGCTTGACACGGTCTTTATTTTCTAAAACACTCACGACACCACTACTTGTTTTGGGTAGGATATAAACCCCATAGATTGGCATGTACTTCACTCGATTATGTTTTTTGAAAGTCTTTGAAGAAACCATCTATGCAAGGTATGTCACCAACTTTTGGTGATAGCTTATCATAACCATTTTGTAACTCATTATATAATATAATTTCCCACTTTTTATTTACCCAAATAAGTGACTCAAGCAAACAATAATTGTCTATATTTGATGTGTGTTCAAAAACTAACCCTTCCCATGGTAATAATTCTTTTTTTTAATCTCATAATAGTTGTCCATACTTCATTATGTTCTAAAACTATCCCTCCCTGTGGTAATAAAAAAAATCAATGACTCAATTAAATAATAATTGTTCGTACTTTATTATGTTCTAAAACTTAGCGATCGCCCTTAAATTGTCTCAAGATATGTGATGCGTGTAATCACAATTCCTCTTTCAAAAAGGAGGTCCCTTGTATTCATTTATCTACTGAGCAAATAGTTTTTAAAAAATATGAATATATTCAACAAGTGCTTGTTTGGTTGCTTGGTTGCTTGGTTGAGTGCTATTCCCCTCGCTCAAATCCCCCACATACATGTTCACTCCTCAGGTGTTGATGCATCCATGTAAGTAGAGCATTTATTGCAGTTGTAGTCAAGAGAAAACATTTAGCAACTTCCCCTATTAATGATGTGCAGCTAAGGATAGCTACCATGAACATATGAGACATACACAATTCATTGCAATAAGTTCATACTAGGAAAAAGTGTTTGCTTGCTAATGTTTAACATGAAGGGTCCACCATATATAGAGACACTAGCACATTACTCAACCCTATTGGAATAGCTTAGGAACTTGAAATTTGCTTCTAATCAATTGTGTGCTAAATAACATCTTTGTTAACCACACATTTCTTGTGATTTTCCAATATTACCCCTTGTCTTATCATTTTCCTTTCTCCTCTCAATAGTTTATTTCTTTCCTTCCAAATATCTTTCTAAAATTCATGGGATTTGAGAAAATCCTCCATATGTTGAAGTAGGCACCACTACCTTGAGATTGGGTAGTTGAAAAAAAATAGGGATCTTGCCTCATGCCACACAAAAGGCAGAAATTCCAACATATAGAAATCAACAAACCATAAAAGCAAGCAATGCCAACCAACCAAAAGGAGACTATGGAAAAACTTGAAAACACGTAGAGAGCATCCCAACTACCACAAAGGAAGTTGTCATAATGCCCCAAGTAGTCAACAAAGAAGCAAGAGGTAAAATCACCACCAATTACCCAAAACAAGACCATTATGGAAAGCAAACAAAGAGTTGATTGTCAATGCAATGCACCTAGCACTGGCATCAACACTAGCACAATGCCAAGAATTGATCTCCATGACAAAAGAAGACGAAAGAGAACAAGTGGATACCAATGAACTAAAACAACAAGTCAAAGGCTTATGGTTTAACGCACAAGGAGGATTAAAAGGAGGTTGCCCTTGCATTTTGAAGAAACGACCACTACAACCAAACCCATGAGATGTGATGGGGAGACGAGTAAAGGAAGAGGCATTGAGAAAAAAGAATGACACCACTAAAGTAATATTATAAAATTAAAATCATATCAATTGCCCAAGTCAAAAGTCTATAAATTTAATTCAAAGATCTCCAATTAATTTAATAAAAATCCATCTTCAAATGTCAATATCTTAGCTAAAATGAATCACCTTTTCACTTTTAGATTGAATTTCCTTATCTTTTTCACATAAGTTATTTATATATTTGCTTGGTACTAAAAATGCATCATATATGATAAATTTATTTTATTTTATTTTATTTTTGATGACTAAGATCACAAATATTTTGGATTAAAAATTTATTTTGATTTATAATTTAAAAAGAAAAGAAACTATATAATAAATTTAATTTATTTTATTTTCTTTGGATGACTAGGCTCACAAATATTTTGGATTAAATGTTTATTTTGATTTATAATTTAAAAAGAAAGAAAACTATATGTATTGTATTCACTTATATTTTTTAAAATATTAATTCAATTAAGGTGTATTGTTATAAATAAGTTGATTTTTCCCAAAATATATTCAATATCATATTCTATTTAAACAAAGTTATAAACCATAAAAGAGAATTTGAATTAATTTTCGCAAAATATATTCAATATCATATTTTATTTAAACAAAATTATAAATAAGTTGAATTTTCCTAAAATATATTCAATATCATATTCTATTCAAACAAAGTTATAAGCCATAAAAAAAATTGAATTTGAAATATAAATAGATAAGGTGTATTGTTATAAATAAGTTGAATTTTCCCAAAATATATTAATATCATATTTTATTTAAACAAAGTTATAACCATAAAAAAAAAAAATTGAATTTGAAATATAAATAGATAAGATGTATGGTTATAAATAAATTGAATTTTCCCAAAATATATTCAATATCATATTCTATTTAAACAAAGTTATAAGCCATAAAAGAGAATTTGAATTTGGAATACAAATAGATAAAATGTTTTTTTTTTAAATTGAAGTCTATGATATCATTCACCAAATCTTTCAACATATAAATATAATTATTAAAAATAAAGTAGTTTTAATAAAGGGAGTACCATAAAGCCCAAACCTATTTTTATTTTTATTTTTAAAATTTTATAAATTAATCTTTGCAACATTTAGAGATCATTTTGAATTTTATTTTTTATCATTACAAAATGTTTTAGAAAGTTGGAGATGAAATTTTTACCACTCTAATTGTTTATCCATCTAAATTTTCAAAGCAATATTATATGTTGTATTTTATTGATTTTATTGCATTGAAAATGTTTTGCATATTGGTGGCATCGAATTGATGTCAATGCTCCAAAAAGTTAAGTTCCATTTAGTCTAGCTTAGGTTTAGAGTTGGGTCTAAAGTTGATTGTTTAAAATCTATTTCATAGATAATGTGTGTTATACAACCTACAAATGGATTATAAGGTTGATAGGCATTCAACGTGAGCAAATTTTCATCTCTCATCATAATATCATTATACTATTTTCACAATGTTTCAAGATTCTTTTATAGTTTATCATTATACTATTTTCACAATGTTTCAAGATTTTTGTATAGTTTTACCTTGGAAGTTTAGAATTCATTTTAGTAGCAACTAATCAAAATTATTTAAAAAAATTGTTATAACTTTTATCATTTTAGTAGCAACAAATCATGATTATTTAAAAAAATTGTTATAACTTTTACAAAGTCGTGCATTGCAAAAATGAAAAGAAAATATTTAAAGTTACATTTGAATTCAATCAATCATCAATCATGGATTTAATCTCATCACTTTAATGTTAAACTAAAACAATGTCTAGCATGGACAAAGTGTTGTGTATCAACCTACTTAAGATTGCTTAGGAAAATTATACTTCCAACTTATTTATGTTCCAACTTATTTATGTTCATTATTTAGCAATGGTAACAATCCGAATTTGAAATAGACCATCTTCCAAAGCTACTCACATAGCTTTAACAAATTGTGGGAAATTAAAAATTGATTTATGGTGCAGCATAAGCACAATGGTCATTCACACATGTCATTTCAATATTTACCTTTATATCAGATTCTTAATGCACCAATGTTTTTTTCATGCATCCTATTTAATGTTGGAAAGATGGTGTGAAAAATAATATTTAATTATAGCTTAGCACCAAAATAAAGGATGAAAAATAGTCCACAAGATATGAACCTGAAATTAAAAATTGATTTATGGTGCATTCACAATGGTCATTCACACATTTCATTTCAATATTTACCTTTATATCATATTCTTAATGCACCAATGTTTTTTACATGCATCCTATTTAATGTTGGAAAGATGGTGCGAAAAATAATATTTACTTATTGTTTAGCACCAAAATAAAGGATGACAAATATAGTGTCCACAAGATATGAACCCCATCTTCTCAAAGAAAACACCGCATACTTATCGTTCAACTATAAGCCAACAAACATGTAAAGTTTTGAAGTTTCTATTGATGATTGAATACTAATTTGTTTGCAATTTTTTCCTTTTTGCTTCATTACTACAATGAATGACGTGTGAACACTGTCACTCGATATAAAACTTGTTTCTATTGATTGCTTCAAATAAAACTTGTTGCTTACTCAATACAACATTGGATATTTCTTAAGTTTGATCCTCTAGTTGCTTCATAGGCATATGTATCTACATAATTCACTCAATCACTCAAGACATCATAATATCATATAAATAAAACTTGTTGTTTAATCATTACAACATTGGATATTTCTTAAGTTTGATCCTCTAGTTGCTTCCATCTGTTGTGAAGAATGAAACGGCTATATATATTATCATCAAAATTAAGTTACAAGAGCAGACAAGTTCCAATCAGCAACTTCATGTATTTTAGTCATAACAGAGTCATAGAATTAAACAAAATACACGATTGGACCATACAAGTTTGGGACCTCCATATTACTGTTTCAGGTAATCTCTGCCAAAAGAAAATTAAATGATCATACACCATCTGTTGTGAAGAATGAAGCGTCTATATATATTATCATCAAAATTAAGTTACAAGAGCAGACAAGTTCCAATCAGCAACTTCATGTATTTTAGTCATAACAGAGTCGCAGAATTAAACAAAATACACGATTGGACCATACAAGTTTGGGACCTCCATATTACTGTTTCAGGTACAGGTATAGAAACTTAAAAGGGTACAAATCACCCAATTTTACAGACCGGTGCGTGGTTATAAAGAAAGGCATATGACCTTCAAAACTGGCGTGAGATAAAGAAGCCCAGATAAGGCCGTGAATAAGTTCATCATCAATGTAAAATTAAGATCAGAGGCATGGCTATTCTTCACCATCCATGCCCACAGCTGAGCGAAAAACAAGGAAACAGGAGTTAACAGTTGATTAGCTAACTACAAGTAGTCCCACAATCATCATTTCCCTCAACTTCATGCTGCAACTCATCAATGATGGTCCAGACATGACGAACATCTGCCTTCATCTCCACCATATCTTGACTCAGCTCGGCCAGAATGACCCTCATATCTCCTCCACCACTGCTTGAGCCAGCACCCTCTTTCTGAGCATCTTCCATGGCAAGGGCCACAAATTCCTTGATAGTCCAATAAAGGGAAGAGGTACAAGCGAAAAGGGTTCTCCTTCCCTTAGTATGCCTCGAGTCCTGTAGGGGGAGTGCTAAGGATATGTCCTTCATTCTCAACAGCAAGAAGCCGCACCCACTCCTTTGCTCTCCCATCCATATCCATGAAATATTCAATGACAGCCTTGGGAATTTAGATTGGAAAGACTCCTCACTGCTGATACCAAGTTCCTTTCCCTTAAGGAGAATGAAGGGGATTGTGGATTTTCCCACTTAACATTGTCAGTTTCCTCTAAGGAGCATTGCTACTACTCGACTAGGCAGGGGAACTTGTTTATTTATGGGGACAACCCCTTTTCTTCACAGGGGCAGATTCTGACACCTCTGCACTTGTCCCGGCAAATTCTTGTTGCATCACCCCCACTGCATCCTCATTCTCCAAGAGCTCCCAAGATGATGGCTCAACCATGCCTATTGACCACAGCTCTGCATCCTCATATTCAAGATCTGTGGAACCCATAGTACTAGACCAAGGGAGCACACAAACCTATCTCTGCAAAAAAGAGAAGTGGTATTTCAGGCAAGGGAAAGGAACAAAATTCTTAATATAAGCAGGTTTTCCCCTGAGTTGCCCTCCAATCTGTCACATCCGAGCATGCCATCCTCATCACCAGTAAATACACTCGTGGATCTTCACACAAGTAGGAGGGGAAGGGCCACCTTTTCTTGTTCACACACACCCAATATTGACTTCTCCTGCCACCACCCAATTAATGTCATGGTATTGGGTTAGATATAACTGCATGCACCTTACTTGTTTGATTTGCTTCCTGAGATATGGTTCACATCCAAGGTTATTATGGGTCTCCTCTACCATACCTTTGAGGGGTATGGTACACACAATGATAAAATCATTGGAATTAGAACTCTTGGGTTAACAGGAGGTTACACAGACAGGGAAGATGCTTTATCTCACTCCATATCCCAATGGATGAGGGTTGGTCTGTGAAACTCGAGTTGTTGAAGTTCTTACTTACCTCACATGGAGGTAACGTCCCCAAGTGGAGCTGACGTTCTAGCTCAAGGCTACTTTGCTTTGTTTTGGTCATGTAGCAACATAAGCAAGCTCATATTCTTGGACCTAAAACTAAAGAATGGTGTAATACGTTTCTCGACATCACCAAGAGATGTCATGAGTAGGGTCAAGGATTGGAGTATGATCTCGCATGAGCAGTGGAACGGGCCAAGGTCAGAAGATTCAGGTGCTTATATTCCGAAGTAACAAGGCATATCCACAAAGGAATTACAATGTAGGAGTCTCACCCAAGAACAACACAAAAAAAAGTTATCGAGGCCCACATTGTTGACTAGGAAAAGAAGTGTCACCTATGCACTACCTTACCAAACACAAATTCTAACCCTTGGAACCTTAAGTTTGCAAATCACCAAGTAGCATGTGGAAGGCCATCAAACGTATACCCATGAAAAAGGAGTGAGGATCTGCCCTTCAACAAGGGAACACATGGCCAAAATGCACACACTAACCTAACCTTGTCTAACAACTAAAGAACAAGCACGTGTCGTTGAATCCATACAGATCAACAATGTAGACTGTACACATTTATGTCCCCTCATCAGGCTCACGTCATCAAGCCCTGCTAGTATCACCCCAATCAATAAATAAAATAAAGACAAATGGATGTCAATTCAATTTCAACAAAGCCAAAGGGAGTTGAGATGTCATAAGGGTTCACCTCCGTGCCATTTGGGCCACATGTCCTCAAGCACACTCTTGATTAACAAAGGGTCTAACACACTTCAAGATTGTGCACATTATTTAATCTATCCAAATAGACGACGCAATATCTGTTAAAGATACCACCCCCAGGGTTGTCACTGGATCAAAAAAGCTAATGGGAAAACAACCCCTAGCCCAAAGACCTATGAAAAAAGAACCAATCTAGAACATGGAGGCATTAGAATGAAAGGATATTCTAACACGGTGCTCAAGGAACATATTCCAACTAAACCACCAAGCACTCTTCAAAGAGGAAACTCATTGGTCCATGTGACCAAAGGAATCAACCAAGAAACTAAACACTCCTTCGAGAATAGAAGAAATGCATGTGCTCTTCTACCACCTAGAGCATACTTAGTCTATAAAGAACGATGAAAACAAGCCAAGCCACATATGTTAGTCCTGATCAAGGGGACAACAAGAAAGTTGGTTCACCTAATCTAAAGAAATCCATTGTCAAATTATTATAAACTTGGTTCATAGTAGCTCCCTACATATTTTATCTAGCGCATCAAAAGCCTCCTACAAACCAAATTTATCCACATGGTTGTTTCTTCATTGGTTATAGGAAAGGGGTTCTCTTCTACCAAGTCGACCATTCCAAGAAACCAACATCTCAGGCCACTTTCATTTTGACCTACAAATCAACATGGCCTTAACATGCTTCATTTAATCATTTCCTCACAAAAGCAAGGAGGGCATACAAAGTATAGTGACCCAAAGTGTACAAAGAAGGGAACTCGACTTGGATTAGTGGGGGAATGTATGAGAATCTGGGAGGATCAAGGTAGTTAAAACACACATGCATGAAGAAGAGCAACCAGAAAAATCAAATCAATTAGGGCAAGCCTACCAAAAAGGAATAGTTGGTAGGGCTCACCCAAGATAAGGAAAATGCATAAAAGGGGAGAAAGGAGACATTAGCAAGAATCTGCAATTTTTGTAGATCAGGGAAGAGTAAGGGATGTTTACTTTTGGGGTTACTCCAAAAGTGTTTTCACCTAGCTAGGAGAGTGTTATGTCTCCTAGGCCCTTGGCGATGCTTCATGGACATATAGATGGCTCAGTCTGGATG
The DNA here is from genome assembly GCA_900067695.1 of Picea abies. Taxonomy (NCBI): domain Eukaryota; kingdom Viridiplantae; phylum Streptophyta; class Pinopsida; order Pinales; family Pinaceae; genus Picea; species Picea abies. The sequence goes on from CBVK0100097532.1 coordinate 16,887, forward strand.
CATGCTTGACCTTGGTTAGGGTGTTGGCATGGTGCCCTTACCTAGAAGGTTGTTACCCTAATCAGCATGTCGACTAACCAATTGGGTGCACACAATGGGGGAGTCGATTGCTCGATCAGGGGAGATACCTACCTAGGAGGAGTATTGGGCATTTGGACGAGGGCACTTAGCCCTAGGAGCTTGGGACCATGTGATACACACCTTGGATGTTGGACACTTGACTCAAGAACGCTTGGGTTGAGGAGCTTACTTCATGGAGGTTGGTGATTGAACCAAACATGTATGTTGAGGAGGAGCATTGGAGCTTACTAACCACATTGGTACACATGAGAGTAGAATTGGGCACATGAAAGGACATGTGACACACACTTAGAGAAGAAGCACCTTGCATGAGGACACTTGGATAACAGACCACCATGGAATCTGCGAGAGAAATATGACCAACCTTGGGTTTTATCCAAGATATTGGAGTTGAATGTGGAAGGAGAAGAATGGGATGATTCGGAAGATAGAGATCTTGATGAAGCTCCCCCTCCAAACAAACAAGCAAGTGATGAAGAGTTTAATAACGAAGAACCTCCATGTCCTAAGCATGCCTTGGATGAAGAAGGTTGCACATCTCCAAGGAAAGAACCCAAGGAAGAAGCTTATGAAGAGGGGTATCAATCCCTTTAAGAGGAGCAAGAACTACCTCATGATTCTATTGACGACAACGAAGACTTGGTTGAAGACCTAATCCACGAAAGGACTCCTCATGAAGATGAAGTGTTGGTGTTTTCTCCTTCCTTTGATGAAGTCATCCATGCCTCCATTCCTCCTGCACATGAAGAAGAGAACATGGTAAGTTATACTCCTTTCCAAGACTTTGATGATGCTCTATTCTATGATTCGGAAAGTCAAGAAGTGTTAGAGGAACACATGGATGCATTAGACACTTCATGTTATGATAAAAGTGATGTTGTGGTTGATAATATCGATGAGTTTGTACATGTTGGGAGATGTAAATGGAACGTGACTTTTTACGGTTTTAATGAAGATCCCATACATTATGTTAAAGGTCATTCCCAATTATTGCCCTTGGAACAACCATATGTGATTGATACTCATTCAGATGTTTGGCAACAAGCAGATGACATGATTATGAATTTGTTCCAACCACCCAGGCATGACTTATTGCAACATTCTCGTGATGATTTCCAACCATACCCTGGGGGTTTGATACTTATTCTTTTGAGCACTAGGATTTTTTCTACGAAGAGAATTTTAAATCACCGTTGTGCTCTAATTTTGATGAGGGAAAGGACATGGTTTGTCTGGAGAAGGATGATTGTGACAAGAGTTTCCAGCCTCCTCTTCTTTCACCTTGCTTTTCCACTACAGAGACGATTGGGAATTTTTCTCATGACAGTCGCTAGCCTGTAGGATAAAGATGTTTTCAACCTATTGCTTGTCATGAGGGTTTTCGGTTTCATACGCATGACAAACAAGCCTTGGGTTGGGAGCAAAAAAATTTCTCTAGGCCTGGTTTGACACCTTGCTTTGCTCTTCCTTCTCCCATGGGCAGCCTTAGAGTTTTCCATAGGTTCCTTCTCGTCCCTTCTTCTCAATCCTCAGATGGTAGCCTTCTGGCTAAAGATGAAGACTTGCCTTCATCTGATTCTTGTGGCCTTGCCCTGGAATGGATAGGGAATATTTGTGGTGATGCCCCCTTACATGACTTTGTCTCGCCCTCTCGCCTCCATGAGTTAGATTTTATGATTGGATATGATATGTTGACTGCCTTAACTCATGATCTTTTTGTGCTTGACTTATCTTTATGTTGGTTCATAATGAAGCACAGAGGTAGATATTCTGATGCAAAGTTGGGATGGTTTTTTGATTATATGATTACACCTAGCATTTCAGTATAGCATAGATTAGAGTAGGTTAGGGTAGGCATTTGTATCTTGCGTTGTACATATGTTGTATCTTGCACATCATGCTAGTATAGCTACACTTTGCTTAGATTTACATGCATATTTCTGATTTACATTATTGTCTTTCCTGCATCCTTGCATCTTGTTATGTTACATTCATATGATTTGCATACTCATATTGATATGTTAGAATAAAAATATCAGAAAATTTTTCTTTCCAAGTTTTGCTTTAGATTTTGGTAGTTTTATTTTCCATACAAACAAGGGGTGAGCACATGTCCCCATGTTGGAGCCATATGTTACCCCCCCAGTCTAGGGGTAACTAAGGAGATGATGTCTCAAGGCTCGCAGGTAGCATACATGGAGTGTCGAGAGCCTGATGCATAGCTCACCCCACAAAGCCCCTCTATTTCACCACAGTTCATCGTCATCATCATTTCAACAGAGCAACCTCCTCTACACCAGCTTGGCTCCAAGAGAACAACAGATCTTGCTTCATGAGGTAACAAGTCCAGTCTCATGGTAAGTGTCACTTTAATATTTGAAGCATTTGAGCATGTTGCAAAGAGTCCTTTCTTGATTATGGAACATTGGCTTGAAAATTATACATTTTGCCTTATTTCACCTTAGTGGTTGACATGGTTTCCTAATAAGTGGGTTGACATGGTTTCCTAATAAGTGGGTCACCCTCGGGAAAAGGGTTGCTACTAGGGGGTTCCTTGAAGGGTCATCGTACCATTCCAACTCATACTTACCACTTTCCATGTCTTTTCCCCTCTGTTTCCTTGTCTTTTGGGGTTTTGGGCTCATTGACCCCAAAAAGGGCTTGTACCTTATTTCATGGGAAGAAGGGGCTAAAGGCCCAGAGGTGTTGTAGCTGGTAAAAGTTAAAAGCCATGAATTATCCTTCTAGATGCTCACCCTAAGGTCGTAAGAGCAATGAAACGCTTCTCCATAAAAATGAAGGACCTTTTAAAAATCGTAATCAATAAATGTCACGCTTGATGGGGGAATGCATTTGCGGTGTCCTTTACTTTCCATTGCATATGGCACTCAATGTGTTTCTAACTTCAAGTGGCATTGCGGTGCTCTTTACTTTCCATTGCACATAGCACTCAATGTTCAGACCATAATAAATTAAAGGCAAAGGCTTGGAAAAATGTTGCATTGAAAACGAAGGATGCAACACACCCTCCACAAAGGCACCCATAAATGAGACAATACGAACCCTTGATATGTCAAGAACCCTGTGCCCAAAAGTCTTCCCCAATCCACCTCATACTCATCACATGATCTAGATAGGGTCTTCTTGGGAAACATTCCTTGACTTGGGGATTGGCTTACCCAATAGGGCACTGTTATCCACCAAGTTGCACTAGGATGGACTTCCAATGAGCCGCCAAAGATTGAACATTTCCATGTTCAAAATTCAGAGTTCAGAAGTTCAGCCGGTCAATAAGGCCACCTTTTTTCACATTTTCCACACCCTCCGAGTAATTGTAATAAGAGATGTTGCATGGCGAACTTGTAAAAGGTCTTAGCCACCTTCGACTTAGGCATGAGTTGTTACTCTGGAGTGTTTTTTTTACTTGTTAATTATATTTTTCCGTCTAAAGGCAATTTATAATTTCCGAGTTTTTTCACTCAATTTCTCCAATGGAGTATACTCATGGTTAGGCCTTAGCATGGATCTAAGCCTAGTGTCTAATGTATATTACCATGCTAAACATCCTCCTAAAGTTTTATGGAAATGTGCAAAGTCCCCCTTAGGTTTTTTAAATTTTTTCAGTTAATTAAAAATTTTCCGTAAAACATGAATTTTTAATTAAAAATAAAGTTGTATTAAAAAACTAGTACTAGGAGTTTTCTTATGCCTTGGGAGTGCTCATTTTTTGGACCTAGAGCACCCACATTACCTAGGTACCCACTTTGGTGAGTGAAATTAGTGATTTTAATCACTAAAAAGTAAAATTTCCTCACAAAACCCAAAAAAGACAACTAAAATCGGGAAAAATCAGCAAGCACTATATTTTGGGAAACATGTCGGAAACATGTTTTGACATGCTGGAGTGCAATAAAGCCTAGAAAGGCTATGTGGCAAATAAAGATAGGTTAACTTTGATTAAAGGAGTGAGGGAGATATGGTTTTCAACATGTGGGGAAAGAGAGGGTGCGCCCCTCTTGAGAGGTGGCGCATTCTAGAAGAGGGCAGCCTACCTCTTGAGAGGTGGCACCCCCCTATCCTTCCTCTCCTCTCCACTCGTCATTTATTTCAGTTAAGAGAAAGGTGGTGGCCACCACCTCAACACTTGGCAGCCTTTCTCTTCCAAGTAGTGCGCCCCCTCCTCCAAGTGGTGCGCCCTCCTCCTCTTGGCATCTTCTCCTCTTGCTATTTATACAAGCTCTCTCCCATTTGCAAACTAGTTGGAGTTGGGAAGTCTTGTTTGTGGTTGTATACTATTGTAATACTTTTCATCTGAAATAAAGAGACTTCGGAGGTCAAGAAGGTGTGTTATACATGTGTGTGGATGCTTGATGTCATTTGTGCTTTATCTATGAGGTAATACCTGCCTAATTTCTTCTTTGGATTTGTTATTTTGGCCTTTGTAGGGAGTTATCACTCCATAGGATAGGATTTATCTAGCTTCTTGTTAATCCTATTGTTCATTTATATTTAGAGGTTTTGATGTGTATACATGTTTCGGTTAACTAACATACTCCTCAAATTTCTTTTGTAGGTGACAACATTTTTGTTAACAAGTTTATTTGCAAGATCTTAAAACTTATAGGTTCTCATAGCTTGGAGTGGTGATTGAACTCGGTTGTTTCTTCACAACTTCAAGGATTTAAAGACTTAGTCCCTCCTTAACTCATCTAGAGACTCCATTGCCCAAGGGTTCCAAGGCTACAAGTTTCTTCCTTCTCTCTTTCTCAAAAGAAACTCTACTTTTTTGTTACTTGGTTGCATGCAAGTGCTTAGATCTATCTTTCATTTTAAATTTTGAATATATAAGTTTGCATGCATAAGATAAACTGGATCTAAGTTTGTACTCTCAAGTTTCATCTAATGCTTAAATCTAGCATAAGAAAAGTCTCATTTTAGCATGTTTTTTTTTCAAAATTTTTACAGGTTAAAAGGAAGTTCTTTTCTAAAGGATTTCACTTTCTTATTTGGAAAATTAAGTGTCTTTGTATTGTTGTTTTAAAACAGCAAACAAAGACCCTAAGGAGACAAGCTCTGTAGCTTGCTCTTCTTAGTTCATTTTGCTCAATTTACACTAGTTTTGTTTTGTCACTTTGAGGCTTTCCTACTAATAACCAAAGACACTTCCAAAGTGTTTTTGGTCATCTTTTGTCTTTGTTTGCTTGCTGTTTTGTGCAAGTTTGCGAACAAATAAGAGAAAATTCTGTCCATTTTGGGCGGATTTGGAGCATCCAAGACCCCCAGAAGCACCCATTTCTTCAATAAATACTTGTAAAACATTGTAAAGACTTGTGACCCCCCTAATGAATGGTCACATGTCGCTCCAATAAAGAGTTGTGTAATTTCTTTAATAAAATCAGTGGGGCTACAAGCTCCCACTCTTCATCCCCCCTAGGGGAACGGTGTTTTTAGTGATTGTTTCAATTTTGCAATTTTAGGTTAGATTCAATTTCTACAACTAAGGATAAGCTAAAATTAATATTTCAATTCGTCACAAAGCACTACAATCTCACATAAACAATAAAGTTAAAATAAATCTTCACATAGATTAGATTTCATTTGGAAAGTAAGATTTTAATTGTTAGATTAGTTTGCCCTTTTGCAAAGTAGAACACTAATTGCTAGATTAAATTTTATTTCATGCAATTTCCTATTTAAAATAAACAACTCCTATCAACTCCCAGTGCGGTTCCTGACCCTTCCAGTTGCGAGCTTGTCTCGATCTTCTGGGAGTAAGTTTCATATACGTTGGGTTGGTCAGTGGTGATAGAGTAACAGGGAAATCCTTAAGAAACTTTGCTTTAGAGGAAACGTAAGAGAGTTTGTGTAATATATCTAGCGGGAACTTTGAGATCCAGGTTCTCCTGTCGAATCTCCCACATTCTCTTGGGCTTGTGTGTAAAATCAGAGGGACCTCCCTGTTGGATATTCGACAAGCTCAACCTCCACTTTAGGGATGTTTTTCTGAAGGACCAAATCTAGTCTAGTCAAACACTTTATTTTCATGCAATAAAATTTATCTCATTAACCTACCATCAAAAAATCCTAATAAAACACGCGAACAACATTGCCCACGATACTTTTAAGGCACTAGTCTCAATTCTACATTTACAAAGTCATTTGCTTCAAGCACTTTATTTTCAAACATTTACTTTGAAGCAACTTTTAATTTACTTGCATCTAATAATTTCTCAAGTATCCTTTTATGCAAGTATCTTTATGTAACGTGTGGTGATTAATTGATCTGTGTATGCTTTAGAATAGATTTGATTTATATAGAGTGGTTAATGCAATAAACTCCTAGAATACTAGTTGCTTAGATTTCAATTTAAGCCTTAGATTATTTTATTAGGGACTACCCCCCTTGGCTTCGCTAGGAGTTGGCCTAGACAGAGGAGTTGAGGATTAGGTGACAACACCTTAACTCTCACTTGCCCCCAAGGACACACTGAGTGGATTGAAGATTTCTTCCACGTCTCCCAGGTGTGTATAAGGCAGCAACAAGCACCATGACACCCATCCCATACCTAAATTTGGAAAAACTTCTAAGGCCTTTGAGCATTTGTTTAATTTGAAAAGGGGGGATTTGATGCACATGTTTGGGTGGTTCTTGTATTAAATGTGTCTTACTTGGCATGATACTTGTGACTTGTGGACCCTTGGAGGGTGCACTTGTTTGTCTTTGCAAGACCTTACCCACAGGATCGACGCTGGACCCCGCATGTGGAAGACCATGGATGATGAACGTTGCACCTAGAGGATAGAGGACGTTGCCTTTGGAGGCTCCCTAGCATCACCAGAGGATGAGACTGCACCCTCCCCCACTTAGATGTGTGCCTTTGGAGGCCTAGAACGTCACGCTTCAAGCCCTTGATGTCTCCTTTGAGCTAGGGTTTGATGGATCACATGGTGGTTTGACAGGAGGATGCACATGGCATGAGATCTTGGCACATGAGGGCATGATATGTGGCCTTTGGAGGCCCAACGATCTCACCTTAGAGGCTTGACGTCTCACTTCTAGCCTTACGTCACCCTTTTAGGGTTTTATTTCCTATAAAATTTGATTTTTGTATATTGTGGGGGGAAATAGAAGGGATCGGCCCTCTTATATTTTGTTGTTGACATTTTTATGTGGACAAATAGGTCAAGGTAACTCCATTTAAATAGAGCACTTTGACATTTCATTTTATCAACACATCTTCTCACCTTTGCGAGAGACTAAGTCTGAAATTTTCGCCTTATCTTGGGTTATCTCTCTCTTTACTCATGCGCTATCATTGGAAGGTCAAGTAATGGATATTCTTTGCTGATTTTTGGATGGAATTGCTGCAATTAGGGTTTACTCTCATGGTATCTTAGTGAAGTAACTGCAAATCTCAAAGATCAAGCCTTAGTACACAGTACTATAAACCCGTGTGAATTGTGGCATAGAAGGTTCGCTCATATTCACTATAAAGCCTTGCCAATTGTCAACAAGATGGTGAAAGGCCTTCCAGAAATTCAAGTGTTCCATGATGGTGTGTGCAAAGGATGTGCACAAGGAAAGAACGTGAAAAATCATTTTCCAAGCATTCACAGTAAAGCAAAAGGAGTTCTGGATCTAATTCATTCAGATGTGGACCTATGTCAGCCACTTCACTCAACGGGTATGTTTACTATGTTTCTTTTATTGATGACTTTTCTCGCAAAACTTGGATTTATTTCTTAAAGAATAAAGATGAAGTCTTTAGTAAGTTTAAGGAATTTAAAGCTCTTGTTGAAAATCTTTCTGAGAGAAAAATAAAGGTTTTAAGATCCGATAACGGAGGAGAATTCACATTTGGTGAATTCAAGGAATTCTGTAGAGAAGTTGGGATTAAGAGAGAGCTTTCTACTCCATACAATCCTCAGCAAAATGGTGTTGCGGAAAGAAAGAACCAATCAGTTATGGAAGCAGTTAAAGTCATGATCCATGATCAGGGCTTATCAATGTACCTTTGGGCAGAAGCAGCAAGGACTATTGTATATGTACAAAACAGAAGTCCTCATAAAGTTCTTGAAAATAAAACTCCAGAAGAAGTGTTTTATGGAGAAGTTCCAGAGGTTAGTCATCTAAGGATATTTGGTTTTCCAATGTATATTAATATTCCCAAGGACAAAAGGACAAAGTTGGATCTTTCAGGTAAGAAGGGTATATTTGTCGGATACAGCGAAACATCAAAGGCATATAGAGTATATGTCCCTGGATACAAAAAGATTGAGATCGGCAACGATGTTCTCTTTGTTGAAGATGCAGCTTTCTGCAAATCAAAAAGAAATCATGTAGATGAGGTACATGATGAGGAACCTACAGCTTCTAAAGTACCAGATACAGAAGAAGAAGAGCATGTACCTGAGAATCATGATATAACGGAGCCTCAGAAACCCGTTGATTCACCCACATAAGTGATTACATATCAAAGAAAACCAGGTTGGGCTCGTGAACTCATTCAAGATGCAAAAAGGTATGGGGCCCCAAATAAGACTTTCTGAGAAAGTAAAAGACCTTGATTATATTCCAACTATGTTGCACTTGTGTCTAACATCATTGATGCAGAACCTTCCAGCTATGAAGAAGCCGCTGAGAAGAAAGTGTGGCAGGATGCCATGATTGAAGAATATCAATCAATTATGAAAAATAATGTTTGGGACATAGTTCCGAGACCAAAAGAAAAATGTGGTAACATCTAAATGGTTATACAAAATCAAGCATGCTGTGGATGGCAGTATTGAGAAATACAAAGCAAGGTTTGTAGCTCGTGGGTTCTCTCAGAAAGAGAGAATAGATTACGAAGAAACCTTTGTTCCTGTGGCAAGATACACTTCCATTAATCTACCTCTTGTTGCCATTATAAGTGCATTTTCTGAAGTTGTCATAATCGCTTTGCTGCTGTTGTAACTTCTGTTACACCCACTGTGTGCAGCCCCTATCAGCCCACTAATAATCTATAAGACCGCCCAGAATTTGTACTAGGCAAGCTATAATCAGTAAAGTGTTAAAGTAATTGCTCCATTGCCTCATTAAGGTACTTTTTCTGAAGTGTGTTACTGCTGTCATCTCTATCAATTTGCTGCTGTTACAAGTGTTTAGACAGCCTTTAAAGTCATTAATTGACTCATGTTAATCTTGAAATTGTAAGTGACAAAAGTACTATCATTTGTAAAATCTTTATATCTCATTGTTGTCATCATAACTTGCAGTTTCTGGATACATTGCTACTGTTGTTACAGTTATCATTGGCAACCTGTTTAAATTCAATTGCTGGTTAACACATTTAGAGAACTCACATAAGTCAAAGTAATATCATTGATGCTTTTTCACATTGTCTACACAAGTGTGTTCTTGTTGATATAAGTTGCAGCTGTTATTATTTACTCATTGCTATCATTTACTTGTCATTAGCTGTATACACAGACTGCCAGCATATATTTACGTTTACTGTCTTGTTGAAGCATTGTTATCACTTGTTATTGCCTTTAACTTTTGTTGTTGCAATGGTAAGGGGCAGGTGCACTTTATATTCCTTTCAAGACTTAAACTTGACTTGAGTGACCCAGAGAGAGGGGTGGTTTACTTACTTTTTCCTTCCCTTCATCAACCCACTAGGTCTAGGGACGTCTCCCTTGGAGTAGGTCTTTCCTCCTAAATAGAAAAGGGTATCATGTTGGGGTGACAGTGACAGGATTACTCTTGTGTTACGCCAATCTCGGCTTACTTGACTTTAGACTTTGGGCAAGTACAAAATGTGTGATAACAGACCTCTCCCGTCGGACTGATCATTTGGCTGCATGGTTACATTGGTCCTTTGAGTATAATGATTTAATCATGGCAGCTTTGAGGTAAAAACTTTTGGGTCTAGGCTAGTTGTTTTTCCTTTTCGCATTGTTATTTTAATCTTTCCTTCTTGCTGAATTTGGGTAGTTAGGACAACAATCTACATTTTCCTTGTAGTGTCATTTCCCTTTAGTATTTACTTAAGTCTTTTCCATAAGTGTTGCTGATTTTTTCTTTGTTATATCAGCATGTGGTCGTGTCTTGTGTGTCTTTCCTTTTTGAATAAATGGTTGCCCACTAATGCTTTTCCTGGGTCAAAATTCGAATGTCAATCTATCACATGCCGAGCCTTTGTGTCTATCATTAGAGTGAGCCTAGATGGGGGTCCCATTTGTCATTGTTCCCGAAGCACTGAGCCTTTAGGATGAGTAGTTTGAGAAGACATAGGAATGCCTTGAGTCATATTATGTTTTGTCTCCTCATCTCTTATCATTGAACCTTCTGCTTTGAGTCAATCACCCCCCCCCCATCCAGCATAGGGATACGGTACCTAGTTCTTTCATCTTGATCTTCTTGCGTTATCACTTTGCGCTGAGGGAAGAGAGACATTATTGCTCCTCTTATCAACAGGTCATCTTGTATTGACTTCGACACATTATCTACAGATGACCCAGAAGTAAAGCACCTTGGTAGCCGTTAGCCTCATTGGTTGTTGTTTCGCATCCGACAAGGTTGAGTATCATTGGGCCTTGATTGGATGATATGAGTCACTGTTCGACTTCAGAACATCTTTCACAGTGTCAGGTTGTGCTCGTACCTTAAGACCCATTGACATTATTAGTGGTGTTCATTCACACTTCACATGTGTTTACATCATTGACATCTGATGAAGTGACTCTCTCCCTTGTGTCGACATCAATACATTTACCACGGGGAGGAGTGTACATATTGTTGATATTATGGTAGTTGCAGGAGGTATTTACCTCCACGCGTAAACCTGACGAGAATAGAATATTCCGGGAAGCAAGAAGAAACCCTAATGAGTTGGCTAATAACCCTAGAAGACATGTCGGCTCAAGAGGATAACTTGTATTAGGTTATTAGCCTCCAAGAGAAGAAGTCGGCCAGAAAAAACAATATATACTGAACAAACAGATACCCAGAATGAGAAGTCGGCCCAAGTAGTTAGCCAAATTTACTATAAATACAGGAGGCCAGTCTTCATTCTGGCAGGCAGACTCAGAATTGCAGAGCAACACTTGTGCGCACTGCAGTGCCCAATTTTGTGCGCAAGTTTGGAGGAGAGCTGCCATTGCCGCTGTTGCAGCTAGCAGATCACATTTGGCTTGGACTATCTCTTGGTTAGGGTTTGGACTATCTGATCAGCTATTGTTTGGTGCGTTATCCTTGGGGAAAGGTGCGCTACCCTTTGTTTGGCTATCTAGCCTAGGGTTTGCTTCCGAAGTGATTCTCTGTCAAGGCTAAGGTGCTCGGAGGGTGGCTTCAACCTATGGTTGGGTGACAATAGTGATATTGTCAATGGTAAAACGAGCACATCCACTATATTCTAACACATATTGGGTGGTAGCAGGTAGCAAATTTGGATGAGACCCCTTGGTTTTCAGTTTTCAGTGGGAGTATTATTTGTTTTGACTCCATGGCCCATTGGACAGGCTTTGGTACTACAGGTCAACTTGCAGGCTGTTCTTGATCAGATTATAGGGCCTCTTCTCCTTCCACACAGTTACATCGGTATTCTTGGTACATATTTCTTCAATTTTCACATAGCATCAGTTTAGTTTTTGGACACAAAGATTCTTATAGTTCTCGACATTCCACAGGGGGATCTCGTCCCCTTGAGTCACCATTGTTAACCCCTAGATTTTCACCCTTGAAAATCTTGAGGGTTAAGAGCCAACATGCATTATCTTAGCTGGCATTCTAAGATTCTACCAGAGTTTAGCACTTGTGTTGAGCAAGAGGTTGTTTCCCATTAGAGGCAGGTAAATGATCGGTACATGGTTGTTTGGTTCAGAGTTAGAGTTGACTTGGTTTCCATACATTTTGAGAGAGATGTCTACATACAACAAGGGTTGTTGTTTTTTAGGAGACACGGTTTGAGTGTGTTTCTTGACAGTTTGGAGCAGTTCTGAGCATACAGTAAGAGTCCTTGCATGATTCTACACCCTGTTATCCACCAAGTTGCACTAGGATGGATTTCCAGCAAGCCGCCAAAGATTGAACATTTTCATGTTCAAAATTCAGAGTTCGAAAGTTCAGTCGGTCATTAAGACCAACGTTTTTCACGTTTCCATAAAAATTTGTAATAAGAGATGTTGCATGATGAACTTGTAAAAGGTCTTAGCCACCTAGTTCTAAGCATGAGTTATACTCTTGAGTGTTTTTTTTACTTGTTTATTATATTTTGTCGTTCAGGCAATTTATAATTTATGAGTTTTTTCACGCAATCCCTCCAAAGCTGGAGTATATGCCCATGGTTAGTCCTAAGCATGGATCTAAGCCTAGTGTCTAATGTATATTACCATGCTAAACATACTCCTAGAGTCTTATGGAAATGTGTTAAGTCCCCCTTAGGATTTTTTATTTTTTCAGTTAATTAAAATTTTGTCAGAATTCGGCAATTTTTAATTAAAAAATAAAGATGTATTAAAAAAATGGTACTAGGGGACTTAATATGCCATGGGGGTGCTCATTTTTTGACCTAGAGCACCCATATTACCTAAGTAACCACTTAGTTGAGCAAAAATAGTGATTTTAATCACTTAAAAATGATTTTTGCTCAAAAAACCCAAAAAAGTCAAAATAAAATCAAAAAAATCAGCAAAGGGCAAAAAATCAAGGAAACATGTGGGGACATGTTGGAGACAAATAAAGCCTCAAAAGGCTATGTGGCAATACAAGAATGATTTCTATTGATCAAAGTAATAAAGTGGGCATGTGTGCTATTGATTTGAAGCATGTGCCAAAGAGGAGGTGCGCCCCTCTTGAGAGGTGGCGCATTCCCATATGGGGCAGCCAGCCTCTTGAGAGGTGGCGCACCCACACTCTCTCATTCTTCACACTTGGCATTGTTTGGGACTTTGGGAGAGGTGGCAGCCCATACCTCACCACTTGGCTCCCCTCTCCTCACACTTGGTGCGCCCTCCTTCACTTGCCTTCTTCACCCTCTTACTATATATTGGAGCTAGCTCTCCCTTTGTAATCAGATCTGATTATATAAAGTTATGCTGTTGTAATATGCTCTCGGGCTGTTGGAATAAAACTTGAAGACTTTGGAGGTCAATCTTGGTGTCATGTACCAATGTGTGGATACAATTCTTCTTTGTGGATGTGTTGAGATTATTGTAAACTTCCTTTTTTACAATTATATCTGTTAGTAACCTTTTAATAAGATATTAGTGAGCTTGCTTGCATTACTAGATCTTATTTAGCATATTTAATCTATGATTTCATGTCATTCTTGCTTGAATTCGTGTTTTTTGGATTGAATGTGTAGGAAGTAGATGCATCTACTTTTAACAGTTTCTTGTAAGATTTGTGTTAAGTTTACAGGACCTCTAATTTGGAGGAGTGGAAGACTCTAGGCTGAGCTTCTAACACTTTCAATTCCATCTAATCAGAAGGATTCCCTCTTCAAGTGCATCAAAGAGACTCCATAGCCCAAAGTTGGCTTCCGTTCGGCATTCTTTCTCCCTTATCTCAAATTTTCTGAAAATCTAAAATTTTTTGGTTACTTTGTTGGAAATGCAAGTAGCTTAGATCTATCTTTATTTCAATTTCTGAATATCTAAATGTACATGCATAAGATAAACTAGATCCAAGTTTGTACTTTCAAGTTTCATCTAAATGCTTAGATCTAGCATAGGAAAAGTCTCCTTTAGCATGTTTTTCTTACAAAAAATTTAAAAGTTAAAGGATAGTTCTTTTCCTAAAGCTTTTAATTCCATATTTGGCAATTAGAGTGCCTTTATATCGTTGTTTTAAAACAGCAGAAAAATATCCTAAGGAGACAAGCTCTTTAGCTTGCTCTTCTTAGTTCATTTTGCTAATTTTTACGCTAGTTTACTTAGTCAATTTTGGGGTTTTGCTACGAATAACCAAAGACACTTTCAAAGTGTTTTTAGGCATCTTTTGTCTTTGTTTGCTTGTTGTTTTGTGCAGGTTTGCGAACAAATAAGAGGAAATTATGTCCATTTTGGGCGGATTTGGAGCATCTGGGACCCCCGGGAGCACCCCCTTTCTACAATAAACATTTGTAAAATATTGTAAAGACTTGTGACCCCCCTAATGAATGGTCATAAGTCACTCCCATAAAGATTTGTGCAAGTTCTTTAATAAAATCAATGGGGCTACAAGCTCTCACTCTTCATCCCCCCTGGGGGAACGGTGTTTTTGGTGTTTGTCTCAATTTTGCAATTTAAGCTAAGCTAAAGTAATCTTTGTTTCATAACTAAAGATAAGCTAAAGTAATCTTTCAATTCATCACAAAGCACGACAATCTTCACATAGATTAGATTTCATTTTGGAAAGTAATATTTTAATTGCTAGATCAGTTTTCTTTTTAGTTTGCAATTTCAAGTTGGCAAATAAACCATCCCCTCTGCTCCTCGAAAGAGGCCTGGTCAGTGTGGATTAGTAATTAGCATAACATTTCAATTTCAGTTATTTACTTCTTGTTTAAAATAAACAAAATCCCCTCAGCTCTCAGTGTGGTTCCTGACCCTTCCAGTTGCGACCTAGTCTCGATCTACTGGAAGTAAGTTTCATACACGCTAGGTTGGTCAATGGTTGATAGATTAATTAGGACAATCTCTAAGTGGTATCATTTGTCTAAGACCTCTACCATGGGTGGAGTGTGTCAAATCACCTGGCAACTCGCTTTGTTGGATTTGCGGCACACCCGGTCGTCAAGTTTTAGATTGGTGAATGATACATAAGAAGGCCCAAACAATCTCATTAACTCAACATCAATTTATCCTAATAAAACACACGAATTACATTGCCCACGATTCCTTTTAAGGCACTGGTCTCATTGTTTACACTCAGCAAAGCCACAGGCTTCATTTTACATTTGATATCTATTTGAAGCAACTTTAATATTACTTGCATCTAACAATTGTATCTCAGTATCCTTTTATGCAAGTATGTGCTTACTGTTTATATCGTGGTGAATATTTAGTTTATGTTTTATCAGTTTATGGTTGATTGTTGAAAAGAATAAACTCCTAGATTTAATTTCTTGTACTTAGCTTAGTTCAAGCCTTAGTATATTTGTTAGGGACTACCCCCCTTGGCTTCGCTAGGAGTTGGCCTAGACGGAGGAGTTGAGGATTGGGTGACAGCACCTTAACTCTCA
>CBVK0100097533.1:0-32160 GCA_900067695.1 Picea abies
TCTCACAAGATTCCCCTGAATGAAAAGCTACAGGAGGATACTCAAAGCAGTTTTATATTCATCTGTTGAAATATCACATTACAAATTGGAAATACAGAATGCGTCCCGCTTCTCTCTGGAGTTCTTCAATACATCAAGACTTCGATTCTTCGAATGGTGATTTCCCCTCAATTTAAAGAGGAAATCCCTTCGATACAATCATTACAAAGCATATCTGAATCCTATACTAAATTGGATCTTCTTTCTAAATCAACATAGGATGTCCTATTCTCACGCAACTGAATGCTAATACAGGAGCTGGACGAGGTGTTGCTATTACGACTGGTGTAACAACTCCTTCTCATTGCTGCTGATGCTGTTTCAGCATTGCAATTCACGAGCTGTTTCAGCCACGTGAATTGCGCTTTTGACTATGTTGGTTTTGACTGCTAACTGTAATGGCTCGTGTTTCAGCATCGTGGCGGTCTCCTCTATGTTTCAGCATCTGCACTTCTGAACTGAGTGCCAGCTCCGTGTTTCAGCATCTGCATCCTCGAACTATGTAGCAGCTCCGTGTTTCGGCATATGCAACCTTAGACTGTGTAGCAGCTACGTGTTTCAGCATATGTGGCCTCGGACTGTGTAGCAGCTCCGTGTTTCAGCATCAGTTCAACAACGACTTTGGACAGTTCTGTGTTTCAGCACCGGCCTTGAGTACTATTCTGCAAATATGGATACGTATGCACTTCTAATCAATAGTTCAGTACGAGAGTAATGTAAAATATCATGCAAAACAAATTAAGTGTATAGTAATGAGAAATGGCATTGTATACCTTGGAATGATTAGATGAAGTGATAATATGAGGCTAAATACAGGTGATCAAGGGTATAATAATGGCAAAAAGAATGGGCAAAAAGGGTACATTGTGTGGTCCTAACACATACGAGATGGATTGCTAGAAAGTAGCACCAGCATTTTTGAGACCAAAAGGTAGCTTTTGATAGGCGAAAGTTCCCCATGGGCAGATAAAGGCTGTCTTATGTTGATCAACAGGTAATATTTCAATCTGGTTATACCTAGAGAAGCCATCCATGAAAGAGAAGATTACGCTCCCAGCGCAATTGTCAATGATTTGGTCGATGAAGGGCGTAGGGTAGTTTTCCTTGGGACAAGCTTTGTTGAGATCCCGATAGTCAACACAAACACAGATGGTTCCTTGTTTTTTGGCAACCAGAACAAGGTTGGAGACCCATTCTGTCAAAGGGATAGGATAGATAAAGCCATATTTTAGAAGTTTCTCAACTTCTACCTTTATAGCTGTGATTTTCTTGGGATGAACCGGGTGGAGTTTTTGTTGAACAAGTTTCACACCAGGGTAACTCTTGATTTCGTGAATGATGATCGAAGGGTCGATCCTTGGCTGATATGAAAATAGAAGGCTGACTTGTTATGCTATGCAAGCACCCTCTACCTCATTAAATTAAACCTTAACAAGACCTTGCTACATGTGTTTAAAATGTGCAAGAGGGTTTATGTGTTTAAGTTCTTGGTTCTTCTTTGCAATGTGAATATGTGAGGAAAGGTTCTTTTAAGTGATTAACCATGTGTTATAAACCAATGTACAATGATATAAAGGTAGCAAATAACACAGCAACTCACAACAATATCAAAATGATAAAGCAGTTCACCCCCTTTGGGCTACATCTGCTGGACCAAACCTTCCAAACTAGGATTGTCCTCTTGTATTAAAATGCTACAAATGCTAATACAAGAATATGAGTGTCTCAATAGACAGAACTGACTGTAAATACAGAATCAAAAGATAGGAATTAGCTGAACATGCTCTTTCCCAAACACTAAACAGTGCAATTGTACCTTATACAGTACTTTCCCCAATTGACCCTGATGGCCCTTTTATCTTGCATGGAGAATTTCTAGGTGAAGATGACCTCAATAGGTTCTGAAACCTTTTCCATCAGACTCATAAGGTCAAAAATAGCATACATAGGCTTTTGAATCACCAAAAATGGATGCACATAGCCTCCAAACAGCTCAAGCACTGAAATGGCCCTGGTGGCCCTGAAAGCTTCCCTGAAGAAAAATCACCTGCAAATGACCTCAGATGGCTCTGAAACATGCTCCATTGGCTCTAGAAGGTCCAAGAGACCCAAAATCCCTCAAAATTTCGTCCAGAATGGTTTCCTGTAGCCAAAGATCTGGCAATAACTAACTCCCTCCTCTTTTCCCCAAGAAACTCCACCAAAATAGGAGTAGCGGAAGTTAGCCTAGCTAAAAATAGCAAAGGCGCCAAATAAGACGGTCTCCACCCAAAAGCACGCCAACCGTTAGCATTAAATGTTGGATTCGTGGTCACATGTTTTAATCCACAAAACCGTGTGATAAATAACCCCCGCGCGCCATTTGAAATTATGTATTGGTCATATGTAAATTTTATATAAACTATAAACTATAACCGTGGCAATAATTTTATATAAACTATAAACGTGGAAATAATTTTATATAATTTGAAACTATAACATGTAATAATATTTGAAACCGTGGCTTTAATAGTTAGACCACTCGCGCGCCAAACGTTGAATGATATTTGGTCATATGAATTATTTATATGACCGCGGACTAACACCATTTCATACCCCGCGCACGTAAACATTGTGTATTGGTCACATGTATTCAATATGACCGCGGGTCATATTCCCATTACCGCCCGCTCGCGTCGGTTAACATGTGCAGTGGACATATGGAAACGCATAGGACCACGGGTCGATACAAACCCGCGCCCAAATCCTCCGCTTTACTATGGTCATGTGAAAGGTCAATGTGACCGGGGGGCTCCACCTGTTAAATAGTTCTCTGCGCGCACCGACGATAAACGGTAAGGGCATATGATTATGGCATAGGACCGAGGTTGGGGCTAGGCCCTAGCCCGACCCCCCGCCGGTTACAACCCTTATTCAATTCAAATAAACATGTTGCCATATGCCATTTAACCACCAACACGTGGTCCAACGGTCGGGCGGCTATGTTAAAGCTTTGAAATGGAAACGGAGGTCCGGGGGTCAAACCCCGCGGCCTCCTTCAATTTTAATTAACCAAACCATAGGTCGAGAGCCAATAAACGGGTGCCACGTGGTAGCCCTTCATTGGGCCACGTGGCACCTTTCTATTGCCCAACAATGTGCCATGTGTCACCAAATTACTCGTCCAACTGCCAACGAACCACAAACCGCCACGTCGCGATGCCAACTCAGCTACCACATCAACAGGCCACGCCGGATGCTGACGTCAGCATGTGCCACGTGTCACCTTCTCAGTGGTGACACATGTCACTTCTCAATTGGTCCAAACGTATACCAAAAGTGACAAATATGCATGACACGTGTCACGCTCAGAAGCTACCACATGTCCTATACGGACATGCCACGTCACTTGTACAGCCTCCACGTTAGCTGTACGGCCTGCCACGTTAGTTGTACGACCTGCGCAGTCAGCATCAAAATTTTGCCTGTTTGGCCCGGCGAACAGACCTTGATAACTTCTCCATACGGACTATGTTTGCGAAAATAAATATACCGCTGGAATCAGGAGAACGAGACGGACGCAATGGCACCGTTTTCGTCGCATTCCAAGCACTTTGAAAATTGAGTAAATTTTTGACCCCTGGTCCAGATTCTGATCACTGGCATTTCCTCGTAGCTTCAAGCAAAGACATCGCAAAATTCTTTAAACAAAGCGGTGTAAGAGACCACTTCTTCGGGTGTGCAATTAGGACCAAGGTTAATGTTTTCCACAACACCTTCTTTGATCAAAATATCAATAATGATCGTGGTAGACACGTTACCCATATTCCCCTCAGAGAGAGTGTCTTGTGTGAGGATGGGAGATTGCGGAGCATCGATAACATTGGGAGGGGAGACAGAGTGTATGTCTTGGTGGATTTCTTCCAAAGGCGGAAGAAAAGAGGATCGATGATGGTTATCATCCCAAGGTAGATCGTCAATACTAAGAATTTCCATAATAGATTCATCAGAAGGGAAAATTTGGGAAATGTAATCGATTACGGACGATGGGGAATCCAACCATGAAGGCATCGAGTAGGCATCAGGTGCGAATGAATGTGGGTTGTCCAGAGAGGGAGAGGCATATTGAATAGCTACATATGCGGCCTCGGCTAGGCTAAGTGGCATAGTGTCACCGAGCATACCGAATTCCATAGGACTAGGTACAACCCAAGGATCAGATGATTCCAAGGATTGATAAGGCATAGTCGAGATCATATTGACAGTGGCAATATGATGCACGGTGGGTGGAAGTGGTGTAGGGAAGGTACCCCTGATGCTATAATATTTCAATAAGACAACACCAACGCTTTCATAGGTAATTGGGTGGTCTCCCAAAAAAGGAATGTTGTTGGTGACAGGGACACGAGCGTCAGGTGTACAAAAATCGAGTTGATCGATAGTGACAATTTTTCCTTGATGGGGGAATTGTACACATCGAAACATCGACGAGGCGATGATAGTCATAGCATAGAACCAACTTCTTCCAAGTAGTAGGTTGTAATCGAGGGGGGCATCGACCACCTCGACATCAACGATAATAGTTTTTTCGCCCAATTGAACGGATAAGGATTGTAAAAGTCCGTGTGGATGAAAATCTCGCCCATCAAAAGCACGTAACATCGTAGGGGATTTGTTAAGGGCAGGTGATTTTAATCCTTTCCAACAAGCTAGAGACATGACACAAGTAGAGGCTCCCTCATCCAAGATGGTTCGGTGGATTTGTTGATTGTGAACAACAACATCGGTCTAGAAAGCTAGTTGGTGAGAGAGTCGGGGTTGATGATCATCCAAATTAAATGTGAGGTTATTTGATGACTCTAGATCGAAAGCATCGATAGCAGCTAAGAGATTTCTACGTTGGTTGGGACAGTGTTGTAGAACTTCCAACGCTGACATAGCACACGGTGATTGAGCCAAATCTTCAACAATGTTGTAGTTTTGGGCAGCTCGTGAATTAGGATTGAAGGTAGATTTCCGGATAGTGCTCTTAGGAGGGCATAAAATGGAGTCAAATGAAGGTTTCTCAATTTGAAGTGGCTCGGATGGAGGGCTAGCAGACGGAGGACTAACAGAAGATGGTGATGAGTCCGGTACGGAACCATTAGTAGTCTTCGGTTTATTAGGTTTAACTGGCGTGTCATATGTCACAGCGTGAGTGGTAAGATTAATCCCATTAAACATGTAAATGTGGGCGCTTGTCAAGGCCTCATCATGGGATTGGTTGGAACTGCCCCCTGCAGTGGGGATTTGGGCAACCAAAGATTGTTGCTGTGGAAAAGGCTTAGTAAGCACAGCGGGTTGTGAATTTCCCTTGAAAGGCTTGGCCACTTCATCACGATGTGGACAGTCTCGAGTGTAGTGATCGTCACCACAAATGAGACATGGGAATTTCAGTTTTCGTTGTGGTTGTTTTCCAGCAGCAGGGGTTTGCGGTTGATTTTTTGGTTGTTCGTTGTTATTGTTTTTATTTGGTTTATTTCTTTCTTTCTTCTTTCCCCCAGGTTGTTGTGAAGGGGCCGATTTGACCGCATTCACCTCAGAGACCTAAGTTTGAGGGGGGGGTAGAAGAGGGTGCAGTCGGACTGGGAGCAACCATCGAAGTGGGCCGCTGAGTTGTTCCAGTTGACTTGGAAGTAGATTGAGTTTTGACGGAACTAATAACTCCATACACGTGCGAGGTAGACGATGGTTTGGATGGATCATTAGTGGTGCAGGTAGCATTTGGTATCAACTCATACAGAGTACCAGACTGCAAATAAACCAAGTCTAAGTATTGAGCTCGAGTAATAGCTTCTTCCTTGGTGACTACATCACCCATGGAAACATCATGAGCGATCTGGGGTAACAATGATTTAGTGAACCATTCCGCTAATAATTGGTCAAGAATGACTGCTTTGATTAGCCTTCATCGTCGTCTCCATTCATGAATATGATCAGAGATATGTACGAAGGTTGTCCGACGAAGGGAGGTTAATAATTTAGTACCCGTCTCGTATCAAATGGGTAGTTGGAAGTGTGTAAGGAAGGACATGGAAAGGGAGTTGAAATCGTGAAAAGAAGCTCGTGGTAGTTCAATATACCACTTTGCTGCAGAACCCGTAAGCATTTGTTGAAAAAGATGCAAACGTATAGAATCGTCTATGAGGGAGTTGGATGAACACCACAAATGGAAAGTCATCACGTGGTTGTTTGGGTCTTCTCTGGACTTTCCGTCGAATTTTGGGACATAAGAAGGAAGTTTAGCTGGAATAGCTAGCCAAACCGGAGAATGAAAAATGGGATCATTCGTTAACCGAGACAAATCTGGAAGGTCTAGGGTTGCTAGAAAAGGTAGTTGTCAGTTAACCTGTGAGTAATACTGGTGTGGCATGGGCACACCAGTAGGGCCATACACTGGGTTATGCGGATAATTGTAACTAGTGGGCCCTCTTGTATAAGGTTGGTGTTGACCAAGGTACACAGGATTTGAGGTGTTTTGAGAAACATGTGCAAGCGGAGGATAACCGGATGGGTTTTGAGGATTATAAGATGTATTTGGCGTTTTTCCATAAGGGGGTTGTTGTGGAGCTTGAGAATTGTGTCCTACTGAGAACTGTGGGTTTCCTGAAAAAGGGATATTCCACAGATTAGGTGTGGCAGACACATTTTGTCCATATGGTTGATGGTAGGCTCCAGATTGAGGCTACCCCTCAGCATGAGGATTCCCTCCAAATGGAATTTTTCCTCCGGTGGGAGGATGCCCTCCATCTTGAGGTAGAGTTCCCAAAATTTGAGAACCAGACGTAAATGACTGACCAGTACCACTAAATGGATTAAGACCACCAAGACCAGTCCCTTCGGGTTGTTGGATAGGTATCGAACTTCCCGACATAACTTGGGTAGTAGTGGTAGCGATAAAATTCAGTGCTATGTACCCAAAAGGGAGTGATGATGTAGGTCTTAGTGTTACTGGTGTGCCAATTGCATCTTGGCTAACCACTGCATTACTGATAGGGATAGTCAGAATGTGAGGGACCATTGTGGAATGGGCCGTCTGGAGAGGAAAAGTAGACCTTGGGCCAACGGACGATGTGTTCGGACCAATGGATGGTGTGGCCTTAAAAATGACGGTACCAACAAAATGGTTTAGGGGTATGGTGTAGGTGATAGGCACATCGGCACCTATTCCTGCTCCATAAAGATCCCGCACCATGCATGTTGGACTTCGAACAATGTCTGCGGTCCAAAAGGGGTCATCGACTAAAGGGTTTGAATGAGACCCAGTCGGAATGTCAGAAGGATTGACGACAACAAATTCACCAACTGAATTTAGTTGGAGGACATGTCGTTCATATCCCTTCGGAATGCGGAAAGCTTTCGGAGACTCTGAAACAATTTGAAAATTCTCTAAAGTAGTGGGAACTTCTTCTTGGGAAGTTGTAGTGTCTTGAACCTCGGTCTGTTGAGGAGATTCCCTTGTAGAATGAGGGAGTAAAGGGGTGTTCCCTTCCATATTTTCTGGAGGAATTTCTTGTAGCCTTCGCGAATGGTGTGGAGGGTCGATGTTGGTGAAAAAGAGTCGGCGGAAAAGATCTATGGCCAACTACTAAAAAGAAACAACATACACTAATAGAATCTAAGAATCACAACCAAGCAAACAGGACCTTCTCTCAATGACCGTACTAGTTGGTGATGAAATCCAACATTGCGTGATCAAGTCAAGAAGGGGTGGGGATATGGTGGAACAGTTACAATGACGACCTGCTTAACAGACTTATGCCTTGGTGCAAGATTCCATGCAGTAATTGTGGATTTACCCTCCAAGGAGCCTGAGTGAGTTTGACCAATGTCTTCTCCAGGTACAGTGAGACTTCCCTTCACTGTCACCTTGTGTAAGACCCTAAAGATTACGGCCACTAAGGTTACCAATTCGCAGTCAGCCCCTGGGCAAGTACAATCGACAGTCCCATCCGAACGTACGAGCATGGTATCTAGCCTGAAATCAACTAAAAAGGATTCCACTCAGTAATTGTGGATTTACCTTTAAGTGATCCCCATAATACGATCTAACCACTACAATCAGTCAAACCATGGAGGGATAATCTCCGTAGCTCTACCGAATGTGACCTCGTGTGTAACCCCTGTGTGAGAGGGGGATCCCAGCCAGACTTATACGATAATTGGATTTGACTCTCCCTAGCTCAGTATGCTAATGTTTGTTTTGGAAACTTTGGAGAGTTATGCTCATAGCCTAATCCAAAGTACTAAGCCTAGTCTACTGTTGGTGGAGGATCCTAGAAAAGAAAATGTTCTAAATAGTTTTTAATTAGTGTTCATTTTATAGCTGTTCTTTACTCAAAAGGGGTGCATGGAAATGAAACAGATGGAATTATGACTCAATCCCCAAAAAATGCATTAAAGATGATAAGCAACCATTTCTTTTCTATGAACATCTATTTAAAGGAGAGAGAGAGAGTTATTTTCACTAACAAGCACTAATAAGGAATTATCTCAAATGAATTTTCTTCAATCAAATCCGATGTGGTGCTAAAACTTTCTGAAATACCTCCTAATATGCAAAATCAATCATGAATATGTCTCTTTATTGTTTGTATATGAATAACGATTAATTCGAAACAACACTTATCTTGCTAATTATCTTCTTGGATCAATGAAAATCAGACAAACACAAGCAGGTTTCGTACAAACAATACACCCTCTCATTGTGATCAAAACAAGAAGTGAAAGAAAAGAAAAAAAAGTCAAAGAAAAAACAAGAACTTCACACCAAAAGAAACGTCGAAGAACAATGACCTTAACTAAAACCAAATGAAAATATCCGTTGGCTTATGATGTCTTTCACCAGAGTTTCTCGCTCAGTCAAAAAGGAGAGAAAGACAATGCATGGGTTTCAAAGCTCCAAACAGCAGAAAAGCTCCAAACAGCATGGCTTAACCTCTTGAGGTATCTTTAGGTTAGGTTGAGGAATTCCCTCCTTAGATCAGGGATCTTCTGATTGAACCAAGAATTTGAATGCAACTGCCTTCCAAACTTGAAAGATCCTCCCCTTATTCTCCTCAACAGGCCAACCACTATCCAGATTAGACAACACTCCCTCAAAATGGGCATCAGGGCATTATAGCGCTCCCTAGGAGGCTCAAGGGGAGTGCCAATGCTCCAAAGATGGGTAACGCTCCTTTAGAGGGGCAGTTTGGTTCTATAACACTCCCTAAGACCTTATAGGGGAGCGCCAACGCTCCTAAGGCTGATGTAGAGGAGCGCTCTCCTTCAAAACCCTAGTTTAAGAGCTCCTTTCAGGCGGCAAGAGATTCTTGACTTCAGTTAACCATATTTCTTCCTTCAACTCAGGTGTATGAGGTATTCTAAGTGTCTCCTTGGTGTCGTCATCATGGCAGTATTCTTTTTTTGATGTTTGCGACACTTGTGAACAACATGCGACACATGCAACAGTTGCGAGGAACATGCGACACTTACAATAGTTGAGAGGAACATGCGACAGTTATCAAATTGAGTAATATTGATGTGTAACAGTCATAGCCTTTTGCCGCTAGTTGGATGTAGCCTGTTCGGAACTGACCATTCGGGATGTTACTCCAGATAGTGTCCAGTTCTAGTCCTTCCTTGTCGACCCCCTCGTTAGCGATTCTTTCCACTAGTCCATTCGCTGACCTCCGTAGCCAGTGCAACTCCACTGTGATCCCCGTTTGCAAGTGCTCCTGAATTTTTTGCAGTGAATGTGCCAAGCGCCAATGCCTTTGAATTTTTCCCACTCTAGTACCGTTTTGGAGCCTCCTTATGGTGTTGATAACCAATGTGGAATCTCCTTCCACTATGGTGTTTATCATCCCTTCCCAGCTTAGAATCTCAAGGCCTATCTCCAAGGCTCTAAATTTCTCGGTGTTGTTGGTTGAGTTTCCCAGACTCCCTTAACATCCCAAAACCTAACCCTAGGAGATTAAATGCTAAAAGTCTTGCGGGCCCTGTTTGGGTAAGTTAGTACATTAACTTCCTGGGATCGTAACTTTTGTATACGATCTTCATTTCAGGCGCATGATAGCCCATTGGAAAGGTATTTTTTAGAGATACACATTATGCTGTCAAACTGTGACTACATCTACAGTTTGACTGTGGCAGGCCAAAATAACACTGTTTAGGGACCCAAAACAGACTTAGAAGTACAACAAGATCTGATAACATGTAAACATACAAAATAAGCTAGTTGGATTAGATGGGAGGCCACCAGTATCCACTTGGAAGACGTGTAGGGCTCTAGACAACCCTGGAAGTGTAGAACCCACAATTACAAAGAAGTACATAAGAACATGCTGAACTAAAAACTGACAAAAGGAGTTAGTTGGAATAGGTGGGTGGCCACCAATATCCACCTGGATCACACAATTTTATTCATCATTAGATTTCCCAGAAAACCAATTTCTATATTCATGTTTTCAATAATTTTCAAATCATGCTAGCTAATGGTGGGTCCATGAAATGTGGTGGGTGTTGTAAAAATGTACGTCTTCAAATTGGATATTACCACTTGAAATATCATATGTTTTCCATTGACATGGGCAATTGTGACATTGTGCTAAGTGTTGAATGGTTATGCACTTTGGGTCCCATTCTTATGGATTTTAATGCATTAACCATGCAATTCAAACACGAGGGACAAAGGTATCAATTCCAAGGTCTCACAGCTGGTTCTCATGAGATCATCAGTTCCCATCACATGGAAAATATCCTTAAGAAAGGTCGCTCTAGTATTATTTCTCAACTTCATTCCATTCAAGTGGTTAAGACACCCTTTGTGCATCATGACCTCCAAGCTATCCTATCCAAATATCAAGCTATTTTTTCCAATCCTTAGGGACTTCCTCCTTCTCATGGTGTTCATGATCATTCCATTGCCCTTATTCCTGGAAGTTGTCCTCCCAATGTTCTCCCTTATCGTCATCCATTTTCCCAAAAGAATGAATTTGAGAAAATAGTGCAGAAGTTTCTCCAAGCGGGTGTTATCCACCCTTGTACCAACCCTTATTTTTCTCTTGTGGTCATGGTACTTAAGAAATAAGTTACTTGGTTCATGTGTCTTGAATTTCATGCCCTCAATAAACTCACCATCAAGGATAAGTTTCCAATTCCTGTCATTGATGATCTTTTGGATGAGCTAAGTGGTGCTCAGTACTTCACTAAACTTGATCTCCATTCTGGATACCACTAGATACATATGCAAGAAGCTAACATCCCCAAGACTTCCTTTCAAACTCATGAGGGTCACAATGATTTCTTGGTCATGCCCTTTGGCCTTTGTAATTCCCCCTCCAACTTCCAAAGCCTCATGAATCATGTCTTTCATCCTTTTCTCCGTCATTTTGTCTTATTTTTCTTTGATGATATTCTCATCTATAGTAAAACTTGGCAATCCCATATTGTTCATGTGGATCAAGTTCTCCATCTACTCTCTCAGCACCAAATTTTCCTCAAACACTCTAAATTTTCCTTTGTTTCCTCAGAAGTTGAGTGCTTGGGTCATATTTTTGGCAAGGCTGGTGTCTGGGTGAATCCTAAGAAGATTGAAGCAATGAAGTATTGAACTCACCCCAAGACTATCAAAAGCTTGCATGGTTTTCTAGGTTTAACATGCTATTATCGCAAGTTTGTTTAGATTTATGGAAAGATTGCAGTGCCTCTCACTCCTCTCCTTAAAAAGAATTCTTTCACTTGGACTCCCACAGCTAATTAGGCCTTTCAAGCCTTGAAGGTGGCTATGTGCACTACTCTAGTCTTGGCCCTTCCCGATTTCACAAAGACCTTTGTCCTGGAATGTGATGCCTCCAGGAGAGGAATTGAAGCAGTCCTTATGAAATAGGGTAGAACTTTTTCCTTTACCAATAAAAAAGTTTTAGAGTGCCATTTGGGCCAATCAATCTATGAAAAGGAAACATTGGCTATTCTTCATGCCGCAAATCTCTAGTGCCCTTATCTCTTGGGGAAAAGCTTCCAAATTAAGACAGATCGTGACTAAACTCTTTGGATATGATTATGAGATCATTTACAAGGAAGGAAAAGAAAATGTGGTTGTTGAAGCTCTTTCACGAAAATATGAAGATGAAGGGTTCATTTTCTCCCTCTCCTTAATTGTACCAGATTGTCTCTAAGTTGTTTGCCAAGAATGGCTACAAGATCCTAAAATTCTGCATTTTATCCAGCAATTGCAAGCCAATTCTCCAGTTTCCACAAGGTACTCTTGGAATAATGATGAGCTTAACTAGAAAGGTTGTTTGTATTTAAGTAAATAATCACAACTTAAATCCATGGTGCTTTCTGAGCTTCATGCTACACCCACATCTAGGCACTCAGGGCTTACCAAAACCTATGACCAGGTCAAATATTCTTTTTTATGGGATGGTATGAAAAAGGACATTCACACTTTTGTGGTAGAATGTGATGTTTGTCAACACAACAAGGGAGAAACAATCAAAGCTCTTGGCACACTACAACCACTTCCGATTCCACCCACAATTTCGAGAGACATCTCTATGGATTTTATTGTAGGATTACCTAAATCAAGAAATAAGTCAGTCATCATGGTGGTATTTGATCGTCTTTCCAAGTATGCTCATTTTTGTTCTCTTCAACACCCATTTACCGCATCCATTATGGCTCAACTTTTCATGGATCATGTATTCAAGCTTCATGGCATGCCTCATTCTATTGCTTTTGATTGAGATTCCACTTTCACCAGCAATTTTTGGCAATAAATGTTTAGGCTACAGGGCACCCAATTGCATCTCAACACTTCATATCATCCCCAGACCGATGGTCAAATTGAAGTTGTCAACAAGTGTTTGGAGACATTTTTGAGGTGTTTTTCCTCTGAAAGGAAAAGTCAATGGGCTCAATGGTTAACATTAACTGAATGGTGGTACAACACTTCTTACCATACAACTACTCGCATGACTACTTTTCAAGTAGTATATGGACAAAATCCACCTTTCTCTTTCTCCTACATATCAGGTGTCTCGAAGGTCCATGGGGTTGAACAAATGATTATAGTTTGCGAGGCTATTCTTCATACCCTTAAAGAGAATTTTGTCATGGTTCATAATTGCATGAAGCAACAAGTATATCAAGGTCACTGAGAATGTCAATTTGTTGAAGGAGACTAGGTATTTCTTCAACTGCAACCTTATAATCAAACTTCACTCAAGGCCAAAAATTGTCAGAAACTAGTGCCCAAATTTTATGGTCCTTATACAGTTCTCAAGCGCATGGGACAAGTGGCCTATCAATTAAATTTTCCCAGTCCTTCCAAACTCCATATTGTTTTTCATGTCTCCTTCTTAAAGAAGGTGATTGGAACTAAGTGCCAAACTCAAACAAACCTTCCTAAGTTAGGTGAAGAAGGATCCATCCAGTTGCAACCACAAGTAGTTTTGGACCAGCGTGAGCTTCGTCTTCATCAGTGCACAATCAAGGAAGTGCTAGTCCAGTGGAAAGATACAACTCCAATAGATGCCACCTAGGAGGAAACTACAATTCTGCAACAATTTCCTCATCTCAAGACTTAAGGACAAGGTTGATTTTAAGGGGGAGGGCATGTTAGGGACCTAACCTCCCTAACCCCTCAAGTGGGTAGAATAATATATTTCCATGTAATAAAAGTCAATATTAATCGTGTCTATCAATAAGGAGGAATACGTCAAATGTCATAAGAGCCAATAAAAGATTCCTCTTCTAGAAGGATCTTCCTCTATATTGCTCTTTTGGATAGATAGATTTAGTACAAATAGGATTAGAGAACATGAGAATTTCTGTCTTGAGAATTATTGTGATAGAGCTCTGCTCTACTGGAGTTTCCCCCCTCAAGGAGGCAAGTGAACCTTTTTTCCTATCAATAAAGGTATAATTCTAGTGTTGTGGTTCCATATAATTTGTTTTTCCACTGTTATCTCTACAATATTTATGTATTTTGTTGTTATCTCAGTGTTATTCTCTACATTATTTCTCTTTTATACTTATATAATAGACTCGGTACCTTACAAAAGGTGAAAATACCAAAACAAACTCAACAAAACCCAATAAAAAATGATAGTAAATGTTTTTTACCACACACCCACAACCAAGGATGATGAGTAAAAATCAAATCCCCAGTGGAGTTGTCATTCTGTTGGTGTAAATATTAAGCAACGGTGAGAAGATATACAATCTTTGTGGTTGTGTCAAAGCTACATAAAAAAGTGTGTTTGAAAAAAAGAAACCCTAGTTTTCTATTAAGTAAATGTCTTCAGATCTATGTTATTCAGGAATAAAAAAGGGCATGCATCATAAAAAATACCTTAAAAATAAGAAATGTAAAGAATTGATATGATAAAATTCATAATAACTAGAGTACATAAAAATACACTTGTGAAGAGAATGATGAAGACAAGAATCTCCTAGTGGCCTTTTCATGGGAGGGTTCTTAGTGGATGAAAGTAAGAATGGCAAATGGAGATTAAAAGTTAGTGGAAATTTTGGCAGCATTTCGGTGCTCTCAAGGGAAAAACTCTATGGAAATGGAATGGATCTTTTTATTTTATAGGGATAATAATGGTTATCCTTGATATGGTCAAAACAATAAAACATATTATTTTACTGAATCAATTCTTATCTGCTAATTAATTTTTTACGTTTATTTAAATAAAATTAAGAGGGGAAAAGTCATAAAAGGGGATTGTGACTTTAATTGAGTGAAAATAACATTAGGAAATTTGTTTTCCTAAGTTATGTAAGGGAAAATGGTGTCAATTTTTTTATGATTGATGCAGGAGCATCCCTCACGACAAGCAAAACCAACGTGGAAGCAGAAGACAACTGGAAGACGTCCAACACAAGTTTTTGAATTTCCCTTGAAGTTGATGTGCAAAAATAAATGAGATCATTTAATTTGGTGCCTTGGTAAAAATGTAATCAGACCTCGAGCCATATGCTCTTGTTTGAGATAGACAGAGGCATTTATAGTAGTAAATGTAAGTAGGTAGAATTGAATTTGTAGATTAGACAGTTCTAGAAGAAAGAGGGAAAAACGGATATAGACACCCTCATTGTATTATTGTAGTAGTTGTTGATAGTTCAAGAAGAATTAGAAGAATCCAGAGCATAGGAGAGAAGCAGAGAACTGTAGAAGAACACCCATGTATAGATTTTGAATTAATAGAAGAAGTTGATTCATATTTATGGCTGTTGTGTTATTCTCTGTGTATGTGTGTTGAATGCTCTGCTTATGAATATTACTTCCTATTATGCATTTGTTATTATTCTGTGTGTATGATTTCATGTGTTGAGATTGAAGTCTGAGAGGAAGTGGAATGAGTTACAATTGTTTCTCTTTCTTAGCAAGGATTCCTGCAAGGAGTGCAGTTGAAGTCGTCTACAAGGAGTGCGTTGACAGAAGGCTCAGGTAGTTTAAATCTTCTTCTCGACTCACTCAGAAGTGATAGTGGGTTGTTGAAGCCATGCAAGGAGTGTGTAGGCTAAGGAGAATCTCAGTCGTGAAACTGAGCGAAGTATTGAAGGACTACTCCTGCAGGTGTGCACAGAGTCAAAGAAAATAAACACTTAGAAGTGTTTGAGAACTGTCGCAAGGAGTGCATGCAGAGAACCTCTTTGAGGTTGAAAGTGTGAGAAAGCTCAGGAGGGATAAGGCTTCAAAATCCGTCGAGGAGAAGCACCAAGAGTCTGTGCATAAAGTGATTGAATAGCTGCTGCAAAGTCACGTGCATAAGAACCAGTGTTTGTAGAAGAGATCTCCAAGGGAGAAAGAAATCGACGGTCAGGATCTCACAGAAGAGATTGACAAAACCTCATCATCCGTCGGATCTCGTGGAGTTGTGAGGAGGTTACGACCACACCAGAGCCCAAGCTTGAGAGGCTGCCAATCCGTTGGATCAGTGAGTGATTTCCCGTCAGCCGTTAGATTTTGAGGAGTTGCGCAAGGGTTAAGCCCTAGCATGCAGAGGAGAAGTCCCAGACAAGTCATCGGGATATTGGATTTATCGGGAATTCTGGAAGTGAAGAAATCTTGCAGTTTGAAATCGCGATCCGTCATATCCCGATAAGATTAGCACCATTCCTTGTGGAGGACGGATGTCGGGAGATCCAGAAGAGTCGGAGTTCAGCCTATCGGGGTTTTCGAAGGCGGGATACACAGGCAGTTCGAAGTCGCGATCTGCGATATCCCGACAAGATCCGAGCCGTCCATCAGTGGGGATGCGTGTCCGTAGATCTCGAGGAGTCAGGGATCGGAGAATCGGGGTTTCTGAAGACAAATAAATCGTTGCATCAGGAATCGCGATTTCGCGATATCTGATGGGGCGACAAGGAAGTGGTGACGTGGAGTAAGCTCTCACGTGCATCGGGGATCAGTATATCGAGATTTCTAGTGACGTGAGAATCAGTACAGGAGTAGTCACGAAAATCTAAAATGCGATGACCCCATAGTCATAGTAGTTGAGTGGAGAACAAGTTTCACCCCATATCGGGGTTCGGGACATAGAAGGTTTCGTGAATAAGTGCAGCGGAGATCGCGATATCACGATACGCGATATCCCGACGACCACGAGAACAGTGTGGGGCCACGGGTGTTGGCAAGTGGACAGGTGGCACATCACCTCTCGGGACTTCGTGAGTGGAAGGGCTGAGAATTTGGCGCTAGGATTTGCGAGTCGCGAAGTGCCGAGAGCCGAGGTTAGTGTGGACACGTGGCAGAGCATAAGGTGGGACCCGCGTGTTCGAAGGGTGGACACACGTTGTCTGGAGATAGGAGTCAACACTCCGTTGAATTCTCGCATCTCGGGGATTCGTGGAATAGGAGGGTGAAAGCTCGACGGTTCAACCTGCGAGGTTGCGAGAAGCGAGGAAGAAAGATAGCCATTGGATCCGGATTGCTGGAGAGCCGTCAGATCTACACGTAGGATCGCGTATCGGGGTTTTGGAGGTTGAAGCTCGTGATCTTGGCAACATAAACTACGAATTCGCGAGACGCGATATCACAATGGAAGGGTCTTGTGGGCCATAGCCAAGAGTAAGTGGAATACAGGTGGCACGGAGTCATCGGGATCTCGTCGCGAGAAGCCCCGAAATAATGACATTAGGACTCACGATCCTGCGAAGCCCGATTTCCCGATTTGGATAGGGAGGTCATAAGGAGAATTTATGTGGGTATTGAAATTCCCGATAGGGAATTTGAAGAGCCTTTTTAGTTCTTCAGGCTTAGAGAGAAGGTCCTGTGAGCGGGCGTGCCTGGGTGGCGCGTACCTGCGTCAAGTGGTATCAGAGCTTAGAAGAGTTTCTTTGCTTTCTGTAGCAGAGAAAAAAAGAGAATTCACCATGCCGCCAAGGAGAAGAGGTAGACAATCACCCGATCCAAAGGAGGAAAGGGAATTGTCCAGAGAAAGAGGTAGGCAAGCGCAGAATCCAGACATGGAGAGATAAGTGCGAAATCTTCGTGCCAGAATGGAGGACATGGAGATAAAACAATGACACAAAGCTAATGGAGGAGATATCAGTGAATTCAAAGATGAAGAGAATGCTGGACATGGAGGAGAAGAAATCCCAGCGGAAGATGCAGTGAGTGAACGTTTACTTAAAGCTGTTGCAAAAATGAGTACAAAGGTAAAAATGGACATTCCAGTCTATGAGGGAAATCTGGATGCGGAAGAGCTGCTAGATTGGATTAGAGCTCTAGACACTTACTTCGATTATGAAGATATTGAAGAGGATAAGAAGGTCAGGCATGCCATCACAAGATTAAAAGGACATGCAACCTTGTGGTGGGATGAACTGCAAGCTGACAGACATTGCCAAGGCAAGCAGAAGATTAAGAGCTGGGACAGGATGATTGCAAAGATGAAAGCAAAATTCATTCCCAGGGATTATCAAATTTCTCTGTTCAGGAGGATGCAAAACTTGAGACAGAAGTTGATGACAGTGAAGGAATATACTAAGGAATTTTACAGGTTGAATATCAGGGTAGGTCATCGCGAAAGCAATGATAAAAAGGTGGCCAGGTATATGAATGGCCTGAGGTATGAAATTCAAGATGAAATAAATATGGCAACCATCCGAACGGTGGAGGATGCTTACCAATTGGCTCTAAAAGCTGAGGAGAAGCTGAGCCATAAACAAAGTCAGAGAGGTCGAGGCAGAAGTCAACCTAGAGGCAAAGCAGTTGCCCAAGATAAATACCAGAAGCCCAAGGAGGAATGGAAGAAACCTTAGGGAAAGGTTGAAAGAGGTGGAACCTCACAGAGAAGGCCATATGTTGAGAAGCGAGGGCAGCAAATTGAACAAAGAGGAGGATATGTTGATAATGATAGGTTTCCTCATACCAGAGGTAGAGGAAGAGGAAGAGGTGGAGTAATCACATGCTTCACATGTGGAAAGAATGGGCACAGGTCATTTGAGTGTCCAGAGAAAAAGAAAGAAACTGGAGATACTCACATCACCGAGGCACAGAGGCGAGATGTTGAGGCAGAGTACACTGAAGGCGGAAGATCGCTGGTGATGCGGAAGGTCCTTTTGATGCCAGAGAAGGAGATGGAGAATTCAACACAAAGGAACAGTCTTTTTAGGACTACTTGCAAGACTAAGGGTTGGGCATGTAAGGTCATCATGGACAGTGGAAGCACCGATAATCTCATTTCAACCGAGATGGTAGAAAAGCTGGAGCTGGAGACAACTGATCACCCGAGTCCATACAAAGTTTGATGGCTACAGAAGGGACATCGGGTAAATGTCACTAAACAGTGCTTAGTTGACATCAAGATAGGAGGATATAATGATAGGATTTTATGTGATGTTATTCCTATGGATGTCTGTCATTTATTGTTGGGCAGACCATGGTAATATGATAGAAATGTAATTCATGACAGGAGGATCAATACATATACCCTGGAGAGGAATGGGAGAACTCATATGTTGTGTCCAATTGAGGATAAGGAGGAGAAACCGGAGGTAAGCAATAGAGTACTTCTCATGAGTGGGAGGGATCTTCTTATAGAAGTTAAGAAGAAGGAGGATCCACAATTCTTTGTGGTCAGAAAACTGAGAATTGTTCTGACTAGCACAAGAGTGGATGATTTGCCAGAAGAAGTTCAGGAACTGTTAGAAGAGTTCGCTAATATTGTACTGGACGAATTACCTCGTTCATTTCCACTGATGAGGAGTGTGAGTCACCATATAGACCTCATACCAGGAGCTAGTTTGCCAAACAAAGCCGCTTACAGATTGACACCACAGGAGAATGAGGGGGTCAAGAAGTAGGTCCAGGAGTTGTTGGACAAGGGATTGGTCAGAGAAAGCTTGAGTCCATGTGCTGTTCCGACAGTACTCAATCCGAAGAAAGACAGAGGCTGGAGGATGTGCACTGATTCAAGAGCCATTAATAAGTTAACTATCAGGTATAGATTCCCATTGCCGAGAATGGATGATCTGATGGATTGTTTAAGTGGGGAATTTTTTTTTTCAAAGATAGATTTGAAGAGTGGATATCATCAGATTCGTATGAGAGAAGGTGACGAATGGAAAACAACATTCAAGAAAAACAAAGGTTTGTATGAATGGCTTGTCATGCCGTTTGGCTTGACGAATGCACCAAGTACCTTTATGAGGTTGATGAATGAAGTCCTGAAGGAGTTCATCGGGAAATTTGTCATTGTGTATCTGGATGACATATTGGTTTTCAGCAAGGCAAAGGATGAACATCTAAAGCATTTGGCTATTGTGACGAAGAGATTACAGCAAGAGAAGATGATGATAAATATGAAGAAGTCCTCATTCATGAAAACAGAACTCATTTATTTGGGGTTTGTTATATCTGCAAATGAATTGAGGATGGATCCAGATAAGGTGGAGGTAATCAAGAATTGGCCATCACCGAGGAACATATTTGACGTGAGAAGTTTTCACAGATTGGCTAGTTTCTACTAGAAATTCATCAGGAATTTCAGTGGAATTAGTGCAGCAATGATGGATACAGTAAAGAAAAGACATAAATCTTTTCACTGGACTGAAGACGCTGAGAAGAGTTTCAATTTGTTGAAACGAAATATTACAGAGCAACTGGTTTTGGTGTTGCCGGATTTTCAAAAGACATTTCAGGTGAAATGTGATGCAAGTGGGTTTGCCATAGGAGCAGTCTTGAGCCAAGAAGACAGGTCGATTGCATATTTCAGCGAGAAGCTGAATGAGGCAAAAGAAAAGTACTCCACGTATGATAAAGAATTCTATGCCATCATCCAGGCATTGAAAAAATGGAGGCACTATTTGATTCCAAAGGAATTTGTTTTATATAGTGATAACCATGCATTACAATTTGTGACTCAACAGGAGAAGTTGAATCAGAAGCATGTTAAGTGGGTTGAATACATGCAAAATTTCACTTTTGTAATAAAGCATATTTCTGGTACTGCTAATAAAGTTGTTGATTCTTTGAGTAGGAAGTGTTTGTTGTTGCAGGAGTTCAAAGTCCGGACGTTAGGCTTTGATGATCTTAAGGACATGTATGCAGATGATTCAGAGTTTAAGGAAGCTTATGAAGTAGCTGAGAATCTAGTTCTCAGAGACAAAATCCAGTGGATAGAGTACGTGATCCAGGGAGGGTTGTTGTTTAAGGGTAATCAGTTGTGTATTCCGAATTGCTCCATGAGGGAGAATCTGTTGAAAGAGAAACACAGTGGTGGATTAGCAGGACATTTTGGCTATGACAAGACATTTGCAAAGCTGAGCAAGTCATACTTTTGGCTAGGGATGCGAGCATAGGTCAAAAGGTTTGTGGACAGATGCAGGATTTGCCATCATTCAAAGGGAAGGAAACAGAATGCGGGTTTTTATCAACCATTGCCCATACCTGAGAAGCCGTGGGATGAAATTAGCATGGATTTCGTGTTGGGGTTGCCGAGGACACAAAGAGGTGTTGATTTAATCTTTGTGGTAGTTGATAGATTTTCTAAGATGGCACACTTCATTCCATGCCAGAAAACTAGCGATGCGACTCACATCGCAAATTTGTTTTTCAAAGAGATTGTTCAACTTCATGGATTGCCGAAAAGCATAGTTTCAGACAGGGATACCAAATTTATAGGACATTTCTGGAGGACGCTATGGAAGAATCTCGGGACTAATCTGATGTTTAGTTCAGCTTATCATCATCAGACGGATGGGTAGACAGAAGTGGTCAACCAGAGTCTAGGAGACTTACTGAGGAGCTTAGTGATGGAGCACCATAGCAGTTGGGACAATATATTGCCGCAGGCAGAGTTTGCTTACAATGACTCAGTAAGTCAGAGCACAGGAAAAAGTTCATTCCAGATTGTCTATGGGATGCAGCCAAGAGGAGTTTCTGAATTAAGGGACTTAGAACAGACTGCTACTAGCAGCGCTAGTGCAGAAGAATTCATGGAAGCAATGAAGGAGATTCACAGCCAGGTGAAGGAGCGATTGCTAAAATCAAACCAAGAATACAAACGCAGAGCCGATCAACATAGGAGACAACTTCAGTTTGAAGTTGGTGATCTAGTTCTCGCACATTTGAGGAAAGAAAGGTTCCCAAGGGGAACATACAATAAACTGAAGATGAATAAAGTTAGACCATGCAAGGTCTTGAAGAAGATGGGAGAGAATTCTTATGAGATCGAGTTACCAGAGGGCATTGGAATATCTCCGTTATTCAATATCTCGGATTTATACCCATACAATATTGAGGAAGAAGGAACAAGCGATGAACAACCAGAAGTTTAGTGGCAGAAGCAAATGCCATTTGCAAAAAAGCCACAGATGGAACAGATACTGAATAAGTGAGTGGGTAAGAAAACCAGAAGGAAATAATATTTTGAATATTTGGTTAAGTGGAAGGGACACCCAGTTGAAGATGCCAGCTGGGAGACTGAAGCACAAATTCTGAAGCATGGACATACCATGCAAGAGCTCATGGATAGGAGCCCATGAAAATTTTCAAGCGAGGGAGTATGATCCAGGAG
This sequence comes from Picea abies, assembly GCA_900067695.1. NCBI lineage: Eukaryota > Viridiplantae > Streptophyta > Pinopsida > Pinales > Pinaceae > Picea > Picea abies. The sequence goes on from CBVK0100097533.1 coordinate 22,080, forward strand.
CATCCCTCACGACAAGCAAAACCAACGTGGAAGCAGAAGACAGCTAGAAGACATCCAGTGCAAGTTTTTGAATTTCCCTTGAAGTTGATGTGGAAACATAAATGAGATCATTTAATTTGGCGCCTTGGTAAAAATGTAATTAGACCTCGAGCCATATGCTCTCGTCTGAGATAGACATAGTCATTTATAGTAGTAAATGTAAGTAGGTAGAATTGAATTTGTAGATTAGACAGTTCTAGAAGAAAGAGGGAAAAATGGATATAGACACCCTCATTGTATTATTGTAGTAGTTGTTGATAGTTCAAGAAGAATTAGAAGAATCCAGAGCATAGGAGAGAAGTAGAGAACTGTATAAGAACACCCATGTATAGATTTTGAATTAATAGAAGAAGTTGATTCAGATTCATGGTTGTTGTGTTATTCTCTGTGTATGTGTGTTGAATGCTCTACTTATGAATATTACTTCATGTTATGCATTTTTTATTATGTTGTGTGTATGATTTCATGTGTTGAGATTGAAGTATGAGAGGAAGTGGAATGAGTTACAATTGTTTCTCTTTCTGAGCAAGGATTCCTGCAAGGAGTGCAATTGAAGTTGTCTGCAAGGAGTGCGTTGACAGAAGGCTCAGGCAATTTAACTTTTGTTCTCGACTCACTCAGAAGTGATAGTGGGTTGTTGAAGCCGTGCAAGGAGTGCGCAGGCTAAGGAGAATCTCAGTCATGAAACTGAGCGAAGTATTGAAGGACTACTGCTGTAGGTGTGCGCAGAGTCAAAGAAACTCAACACTTAGAAGTGTTTGAGAATTGTCGCAAGGAGTGCGTGCAGAGAACCTCTTTGAGGTTGAAAGTGTGAGAAAGCTCAGGAGGGATAAGACTTCCAAATCTGTCGAGGAGAAGCACCAAGATTCTGTGCATAAAGTGATTGAATAGCTGCTGCAAAGCCACGTGCATAAGAACCAGTGTTCGTAGAAGAGATCTCCAAGGGAGAAAGAAATCGATAGTCAGGATCTCACAGAAGAGAATGACAAAACCCCGTCAACTGTCAGATCTCGCGGAGTTGCGAGGAGGTTACGACCACACCAAAGCCCAAGCTCAAGAGGCTGCCGAGCCATTGGATCAGCAAGTGATTTCCCGTCAGCCGTTAGATTTTGAGGAGTTGCGCAGGGGTTAAGCCCTAGCGTGCAGAGGAGAAGTCCCAGACAAGTCATCAGGATATTGGAGTTATCGAGAATTCCAGAAGTGAAGAAATCTTGCAGTTTGAAATCGTGATCCATGATATCCCGATAAGATCAGCACCATTCATTGTGGAGGATGCGTGTCGGGAGATCCAGAAGAGTCGGAGTTCAACCTATCAGCGTTTTCGAAGGTGGGATACACAGGCAGTTCAAAGTCGTGATCCGCGATATCCCGACAAGATCCGAACCGTCCATCAGTGGGGACGCGTGTCCATAGATCATGAGGAGTTGGGGATCGAAGAATTGAGGTTTTTGAAGACAAAGAAATCGTTGCATCAGGAATCGCGATTTCATGATATTTGATGGGGTGACGAGGAAGTGGTGACATGGAGGAGTAAGCTCTCATGTGCATCGGGGATCGGTATATCGGGATTTCTAGTGACATGAGAATCAGTACAGGAGTAGTCATGAAACTCTGAAACGCGACAACCCCACAGTCATAGCAGTTGAGTGGAGAACATGTGTCACCCCATATCGGGGTTTGGGACATAGAAGGTTCTATGAATAAGTGCAGTGGAGATCGCGATATCACGATACGCAATATCCCGACGACCACGAGAACAGTGTGGGGCCATGGGAGTTAGCAAGTGGACAGGTGGCACATTGTCTCTCGGGACTTTGTGAGTGGAAGGGCTGAGAATTTGGCGTTAGGATTCGCGAGTCGCGAAGTGCCGAGATCCGAGGTTAGTGTGGACACATGGCAGAGCATAAGGTGGGACCCGCGTGTTCGAAGGGTGGACACGCGTTGTCTGGAGATAGGAGTCAACACTCCGTTGAATTCTCGCATCTCGGGGATTCACAGAATAGGAGGGTGAAAGCTCGACAGTTCAACCTACGAGGTTGCGAGAAGCGAGGAAGAAAGATAGCCGTTGGATCCAGATCGCTGGAGAGCCGTCGGATCTACACGTAGGATCGTGTATCGGGGTTTCAGAGGTTGAAGCCCGTGATCTTGGCAACATAAGCTACGAAGTCGCGAGACACGATATCGCAACGGAAGGGTCGTGTGGGCCATAGCCAAGAGTAAGTGGAATACAAGTGGCACAGAGTCATATGGATCTCGTCGCGAGAAGCCTTGAAATATTGACGTTAGGACTCACGATCCCGCGAAGCCCAATTTCCCGATTTGGATAGGGAGGTCATAAGGAGAATTTCTGTGGGTATTGAAATTCCCGATAGGGAATTTGAAGAGCCTTTTTAGTTCTTTGGGCCTAGAGAGAAGGTCCTGTGAGCGGGCATGCCTGGGTGGTGCGTACTTGCGTCAATGATCAAGGGATACATGGACTATGCTGGTGCATATTGGTAAGGCTTAGCCTTTTAGGCTAGGTGTGCAAATAAATGGTGATGAAAATAAGGCTCTTTTTTGACTCCTTTTCTGTTTCTTCACTATCTCCTCATCTCTCATCTTATTCAACTTCCAAGATGGAGCCACCAACATCCCCAAAATGTCCAAACTTGTTTTCTATATTCATCATGAGGAGGGCCATGTTGTGAGAGATATCAATGAATTTCTCTTCAAGCCTCACAAATCTATTTTTTTCTTCATCCTGAGGGTTGTTATTAGTGTATTCATCCACCATGGATAGGGTTATATGGATTCCTTCTTTATCCAATTCCTATATCCTAAAACTTTCCACAAATACCCCAAACAAAACTACTTTGATACCTATAGGATCTATAAATTGCTATGGATATTCCAGTAGAACAACTCGTCACAATAGATCTTATTTTATTCTAAAAATATTTTATTGTCGAGTTTATTTCCTTATATCTTAGATTTATTATCACTAGCATATTTCTCAAATTAATGAAATAATTGAAATACAAAAATGAAAGACTAGGAAAATGAACACACCACCCACAAAAATGAACATGAGATGTGTCATGGGAAACCCAATATGGGAGAAAACCAACTAAAAGGTGAGGCCTATGCTCTTCTCTCTTTTCCTTAGTATTGCCCCAAAAAATGTCGTTTGATGTCTCAAAATGGATTTGGAAGGTTCTACACCCCAAATATTCAAAGTAGGAGATGCCACTAAAATGGGACATGCAAGCCAATTTCTCTTATTTTTCCACCTAGAAAGTACCAAGCTAGATGAAATATTATATAATTATCCATTTTGGATCACCTGGAGTATGCATACGAGAAAGAAATAATGTATATAGATATGAAACTAGGGTACATACATGGATTCCACACGTCCCACATCTATTGTTGGACCAACCACTACATACGTAATAAATCTTCTATAGTTTTCATCCTCTACTAAACCTTCTACATCTCTCATTCTCTATTGTTTTAAATTTTCCATCCTCTATAGTTAGATAGATATTCAACATAGTTAGAAAATTTTTCTATATACTAGGGTTTTTCATTCTTCAAAAGAGATTTTTGTTGTAGGGCACATTTGGTTGTTGTGAGGGTAAAAACATGTATTTATAGACTTGATTATAATATAGAGGGTATTGGCACATCCACTATGATGAAATCATTGACCTGGGAATGATTTAGTGATTTCATAAGTTTTATATTTTACAAATCAATTGTTTAATGAAATGGTTGGTTGCGAATACGAGTGTGATTAAACTTAAATTCATTACCTAACATGTACAATCCCTCCAATAATATATTAACAATAATGGAAGAGAATGGTAAGTTCCTAAAGAAGTAAATGGTTGATTTATCTACAATTTTGAGAGATAAACAAAATCTCATGTTTGAGCAACAAAAAATGATAGATGAACCATCTACTCATATCAAAACTCTAGAAATGAACCTAGAAGAACTAAAATCCTTTGATAGCTTGAATCCATCTAATGGTAAATGTGATAATTCAAGAAACTTAGTATTTTCTAATCTGATCTAATAGCAAGCAAAGAAGGAAACACACATGTATTCAAAACTATAATTATATAATATAATTGAGATAATTTAGGACACTTTATATTTTCTCATCTATCTCGTAGCAAGAAAATAATGACAAAAACACATGTATACAAAACTATAATATACTCTATTAATTATTGACTTCATGGAGTGAAAGTCAACAATAAGAAACAACCTCCACTGGTAGATGGGGTTATACATACTCAATTTGAAGAGGAAAGAGAATGAAAAGTTAAGGCTCTTAACATAATAATAAAAGGTACGAAGAAATAAGATAACCCATATGATTCTATGAAGGGGTTTTTTCATAATATATTCCAAAAAATTGAAATATTTTCCAAGAGGGTATGGTTCACGCATGATGACTCTCTCATTATTAGGTTTTGGAATCTCTAGGATAGACTCCAAAATTTATGTTCTAACAAATATATTTTTAACTTCCTTGAAAATATTTGCATGGAAGAATATATTACTATAATCCAAGATGATGAAATCCAATATTTGAATGGATGAATATATTACTATAATCCAAGATGATGAAATCCTTTATGGATGAATATCTTATTAGAATCCAATAGGAGTTTTTACGCGGATGAAGATCTTACTAGAATCCACTACAAGGAGCTAAGGAAAACAAGGATAAGATAGTTTAGGAAAGGAAGGAAAGGACATGGGTTGTCATTTGACTTAGGATAACATCATTCTCGCCCCATCCATATTGGTCCAAAACATAGCCTCTCTCATCTTCTAACACATGATGCCAAACTTCAAGTTCCATGCCCTCTCTTTTGTAGTGTGGAATTGTGGTGGATCATTATTTTTATCATTGGTCTCTTCAAGAGAGTTAACCCATGAATAAAACATGAATGATCTTTTTCATGAAATCACTCTCTATATATTATTAGTTATGAGTACATAGGAAAAAAATCCATATGCGATTAAAATGTTCTAATGGCATTGTATTTTTTATACGGATATTATTTCCCCCTAATTATTCACTTTGAAGGTTTGAATGTCAATTCTAAGTTCTTATGTGTATCATTGGAGAGAAATCCTCCTTCTAACAAACTCTTTCTTGATTCTTATTATTACCCTCTAGTATCATCACCTTATGCAATTTATGATGTAGATAGTTCACCCTTTGTCCATTTGCAACCTATGGTAACAAAATTCTATGCTCTTGGGCAAAGGAGTAGCACCAAACATCATCAAATAAGGTAGGCATTCTTCCATATGGTAAACACTTGGTCATATTGGAGGATTCACGAAGCTTGATCATCCTCAGTGGTTCTAGTTCTTTCCCCCTTCAACTGGTTTTATGTGATTTCTTTTTTCCAATGGCTCATTTGTTTTTTACATGTCCTTACTAGCAAGACCTTGTTATGAAGCATTACAAAAAATTTCATATCCTCCAATTTCCCCTATTACCATCCATGTTTTCATGTCATTTTGGGTCTCCCTAGAGTTTCCTCCTTCCATCCCTAATATCAATCATTCTTGTTAATCTACCGTTATTATTTTGTATCATACGTTGTATGGACAGTTCTTAAACATCCACAAAACAAGCCTTCTTTCATTTTATGATACCTAGGATCCAATTGACTGTATCCTTTGATTCACTAAAACCATTTTATATTTCTCAATACATAATTTTCCCTATCCATTCATACCTATCATTCTCCCATAGTTGGGAACTATCCCCACAATGATTGGTATGAAAAGAAATGTCAAATAATTCATAGCCTAGAACCAAATATATAGTAAATGATATACCCTAAAAAAAAAAAAATTCAAAGAATATACATAAACATTCTCCAGATAAAAAGAGATATTATCTCCTCAACAAGTGCAAATCTATCAATGACTAACTTCATTTCACTCCTAAACTCTTTTGGATAATCTTTGTCTATGAAAAACTAGTGTGTAATATTTGATCCAATATTATTATTATTTAAATAATATTATTATTTAAACAATACACCTAACCAACCATACATTCAAGTCAATCCCAAACCTTTTTCCATTTCTTTCTTAACAATCTAATCATTTGTGTCATCTTTATGTTCTAATCCAACAATTCCCATGATATAGATAACATCAAAGATGAGTTCTTCAAACACAATATCAAAGTCTTAAGAATCCATGTATAATACTTTTTAAAATTCATTATATCCCATATATTCCCACCATCTTGGACTTCGCATCTCATTCGTCCCAATTATAAAACTGGAAAGAAAATAACCTTAACAACTACCATACTATTATAATTGGAAATACCTTAACTAAGATATTCACCACAACATTATACATATAGGAAATACCTTAACTAAGATATTCACCACAACATTATACATATAGATGGGAAAATATCAAGGGATTAAACACTAAAGGACAATAAAGTTAAGGAGAAGCCAAGCCACCATACTGGTGATTGTATCTCTAACTTGAATTCTATCATTAAAGAGTCCAAGAAAAACAACTATATTTTTTATTTGTGGGATTTCGCAAGGCATTTGCAATAGTTCCTTAACATTTGCTAATCAACGTTCTTAAGGTTCTAGGTTTTCGATGCTTGGTCATATTGCTTGTGATGAAGCTTTATGATCCCATTTTTGGTAGGGTACGTATGAGTCTTGCTATGTTTGAGATAATTCAAAGTATTATATGAGTTAAATATGACTTCCCACTCTCTAGACTACGCTTTTTGGACTTAATTACATTGATGAGCTACAAAAGATCCCATTATGTACCATATGCAGCACTAATGGTTTCTTTCTCTTCGAAGATCCTATTACCATTCTTTTATTTGAAAACGGAAGTGTACTATCATTTCACTAAGTGAGGGGTCTCTAAAGACAATTAGATATTTTGGTATCGATTTGTGATACTCATGGAATTTAGGTAAATTTTAAAAAACAAAAAGCATAGTCTTAAGCATATATATATGCAAGAAAGCGGAAAAGTGATTGTTACCTATAAAGGTGGGAGGGTTGATAGGGTCACATCATAGATATATTCGAGATACTATTTTTTGGACCACACTTTAATTTGACATTATAGTAAAGTCTACAGTGAGTAAAGGTTATATGGATCTCACTACCCTTGAGATCAAATTCTTTTAGCTCCATTCTTGTAGCTCCAGTTTACCTCTTTCACTTGTTGGTCACTCATACTTTTCACTTGTTGGTAACTCATACTTTTTTATATGGGCATAATATTTTGTGACCATATCTTTGGATAACAAATCATACCCATATAGAGGTTATTTGTTTCCATGTTTTCTAACTCATTCATGCCAAGTTATTAATCCTTCATTCCATCATTTTCGTAGAGTTTGATATTTCCTAATTTATCATTTTTTGATGATATTACAAGTGGTAATGATGATACATAGTCTCATAAAGATGGGAAAATATTATTTTAGTCACCTTATGTATCCATATCCATTCCTCATGTCCTCTATGCAGTTGGAAAAATGTGGAATGGAATATTGTTGGTATGCAATAATCCCTTCATTAAATTGTCTAGTTGATCACAATATTGACATGCCACTAACACACACATTCTTATTGGATTATCTAGATCTTTTCCCAAGATAGATAAACAGGTTCATTTCAATTTAGATCTACAAATCCTACCTTCGGTTCACCTTGTTGGATCCTAGAAAACCATTTTCCCTAAATCTTCTTCACTACTCCAATTTATATATATTCATTATATGGATGGTTTCATCAAACCTATTATATATTCCAAACTCTAATTGTCCTATAGCCAGAGAGTTCCTGTAGCACAACTCATAGTTTGTTCACATCATCTTTACCTAATGCACACCACCATATTCCTTAACATCATCATATTTATTATATTTTTTTCTCTAGAACACAAGGTATGATTCTTAGATTCTCTCCATGTGAAAATATCATAGGGTTGTTTTATTATCTCTTCAAGGACTAACATTGCTCCCTCTAGGTATTCATGGCTTATCAAGACTAGAGGTGTTTAGTTTTTTTTTCAGTGACGTGCTTGACATGTGTTGACAAATTCCCAAATACAAATATCCTAGAATGGCTTACTCTAGGCTAATTATTTCCTTCTTCCAACCTTTCCATAGCTTGTGTTAGAAGATACCTCCTAACCAAACCTTAGCTTAGGTTGTAGGTTCAAAAGGAATTGTAGATCCAAGAATACCAATGACCTTAACCCCATAACACACTTCTTACATGCCCTTAAATGTTAGAAGTGTTTCACTAACACAACATGATTCTCCACTTTTATTAGACTTTCTTCTTCATAAATTTTTCATGCTCCCCATTTTATGAGTGATCTTCTTTTTGTTTGATTTTTATTATCTTAAATTACAATTTCTTGCTTCTACATAATTCATGGAGTTGTATTTGTGCTCCCTATATTATTTAATTTATTGTACTCATTTCAATTCCATAATATAATTTTAGTCTTTAATAAATATTAATATATAAATTAAATTAAATAAAAATAATTAATTAATGATATAAAAAATGGAAAAAATCTAGCATGCTTAGATAAGCACTTTGGGTTAGAGGAAAACTTTTGAATAAAAGAATTATTCCTTTCTTCTTTTGGTTCCTAATTTATAATTTTTTCCATAATTATTGCTAAGGACAATATCTCTCAAGCTTACACTTACGATTTATATTATTGGGGTTGTGACATTGACACAAACTCCCTACTAAATTTAAATCTAAATTTAAATTATATATATAATCATTGGATTTGTAATCAGATTTAACTTTTATATATATAATTTTATTTTATTTTATTTAAAAATAATTATATATTATGTTAAAATACACAAAGTAAAATTAAATAAATGTTAATGGTTAATCATAAATAAATAAAAATTGTAACAATATTCTATACATTAAAACATAACGGCATGATGGATTAGAACTTTCTCAAGAAGGATCAATTTCTCTGCGGGTTTGAACGGAAATAATATTTCTCTGCGGTTTTGAATGAGAATGATATTTCTCTACGGTTTTGAATGAAAATAATATTTCTCCACGGTTTTGAATGAGAATATTACTTCTTTGTAGTTTTGAAATTAATATTTCTCCGCGGTTTGGAACGGGCATACTAGTTATCTGCTGTTTTGAACAAGAATAATACTTCTCTCTTTTTTTTTTTGAAGGAGATATTTTATTTCTAAGATTATATATCTAGGGTTTTGAATGGGAATAATACTTCTGTGTTTATTTATTTATTTTAATTTTTTTAGGAGATATTTTATTTCTAAGATTATATATCTAGGGTTTTGAACGAGAATAATCTCTAAAGTTTTTACCTTTTTTACCCATAATAATCTTTGTAGTTTCTCTAGACTTCTCTGTTGTTTTCATAAATTATTTTTTGCTTCTTCAAAGGGTTGAGCATTTGGACATCTGAAATGAGGTGAGTCACTTTTTACTTTGATTCAATTTTAATTTTACGTAAAGAGATCTATCTATCTATCTATCTATCTATCTATATATATATTATTTTAAGTTTCAAAAATAAAAGTTGATTTGAGAGATAAATTCAATCCATAATAATAATTGTTACATCTTTTTTCTCTTCTTTTCAATATGATAATTGTTACATCTTTTTTCTCTTCTTTTCAATATGAGCACTCCACCACATATTCCAAAAACTCAGCCTAAGAAGGGAAACCCCCCAAAAATCACCCTAGAGATCCTTTATGATTATATGGAATTAGTAGAAAAAAAAAGAGAAGAGAGAGATGTCAAAATCCAAATAGAGTTAGAAACATTAGAAAAAAGGAGTGAAGAAAGAGTCGTAAAACTCCAATTAGAGCTTGAGGTAATGATTGATAAAAAAAATTAAAGATAGCATTCAAACTCAAATAGAGGATAGATTCTTAGGGTTCAAGAGTGAATTGTAGACAATGAAGGATATAATTCAATAAATGGAAAAACATAAACAA
>CBVK0100097534.1:0-32155 GCA_900067695.1 Picea abies
CGAGATCGGTCTCGGCATTCCTGCTGAACCGCTCTTCCGATCTCACTCGCAGTCCTTTGTGACTCAACCCTTGAGAAAAATTCATTCTTTTCTCTCAATATTATTTTTATCTTTTACCCTAACCTTGCTTTTATAATATTGAGTTATGACATAACCCTAATCTCCAAAGTGAGTGAAATTTGAGATTAAATCTCACCTCACTTGAGATCAATAGCTAAGATTTAATTCACTAATGATAATAAATTTAGAATTTCATTAAATAAAATCAACTAATTAATAAAAGTGTTTTACTTTAGTAATTCCTTTAATTAAAGTAAATTACCAAGGTAGAAGGATTTGGATGACTTCCACATGTCTAGACACTTAGACATGTGTGGAAGTACCTATATGATGCTACAAACATCAAGACTCCCTCTTAGCAAGGAAGGTACTTCTCGAAGAGCCACCTCGAACTAGTTTTCCCTCCAATCCTAGCACAATATCCTGCACATCATCCTACCTCATGGAATCCCTCCAAACCTGTTGGTAAGTTTCTTTCTAAACACTAGAAGACTTGTAACAAGTTATTCTATTCATGAGCACCACGAATTTTGGAAACTTCTTTGGAGACCTTCTCTCCCTAAATGTGCTCCTAGGAGCCTCAAAATTCTCCTGATCATCCCTCAATGTCATTTTGTTACACAATTTTTTGTCACAACTGGAAATGTTCACTTATCCTCTATAATATAAAGAATACAAGCTATTATTGTTGAAGAATAACCTTAATTTGAGAGAAGGAAAGCATGCAAAAGGGTTTAAACATGTTATTAGGGCCTTTAAAGAATTAATTTAAGAGAGTGTCACATATTGCATCACTGCAGGGTGCAACACCTTCAAGTGTCACATGTTGCACCATTGTAGGGTGTGAAATTGTATTAGGTTTCTCCACTGTAGGGTGCGACACTTCTTAAAAGGGGAGAAAATGATGAAATTTGAGAAGATTCTAGAAGAGAAGCTTTGAGATGAGGTGTCCTCTGATCGGTTTGGATCTCACCCATACTCTTGATCTAAGGGGATCCTAACCTCTCATCCTAACATCCTCACCCTTTTCCTATTCAATCTATAAAAGGAGGTTTCCCTCATGAGAAAAGGCTAATGGTGAGTGGAGAATAAGTATTGATAGCTTTGCTTATGATTTGTTATTAGAAGATTGTTAATAAGTATATGGCTTTGAGGGATTCAATCTTAGCTAAAGGAGTCAGTCCATGGTGATGAATTTCATGGATGCATTGTGGGTATTGTAGCAATGATATTGTTGGAATGATCTTCACAACATCAGGGTTGCTTTGGTTGTAATCTCTTTTCATTATCATTAATATAGTAATATAGTTTCTTTCCCACAAAGGTTGTTTATGTTTGACTATATTTGTTGTATTTCTCCTTGATAATTTGCATAGGTTTCATCAAAATATGTTATTGTTTCTTTCAATCTTGTTGTATTGTGTCTTCTTACAGGTTATCATTCACATGTCTCGAGACGAACGTTGAAACTGCGACTAGTGAGGACAAATGTCGATTAAAAGGTGTGAGCTCTTGCTAGCTAGTATTTTTTATTACATAAACCTAGGGAAAGTTATATATTTTATCATGTTTTGTTCTAGTCTTACTTTCTGATTCTAGGGATATCATCCTGTGTCCGCATAGATGTATTTTTCCGATAACACATTTCATACCAACCGGGCCTTCTGACAAAACTGAAAGGGGATAATTCTTGCTCCCTACCTGAAGGTTGACTCCATGAACTAAAAGTCTATGAACACTATTCTCCCTTCGGAACCTTCTAATCCTCCTCCTATGAAACTAACATCGATCCATCCAAGATCCCCTTGAACCTATGAACATGATTTCCCTGCAACCTATATAAATTTACCTCTTTGACACCAATGTCCATCCTTCTATCAAGGCTATATCCCTATGGATGTATAAGTACTTTCCTTTTATTGAACATTATGGAAAAATCCATGTCCTCCAAAATTGAGACTGAGAGCAAATTATTCTTTAGTTTTGGTACATAAAGCACATCCTAGGCCTCCAACAAACCTCCTGACTCAATCTTAAACAAGATAGTTCCCTCCCTTTTCATTGCATACTTGGCATTTTCACCAAGCTCCAAATGGGTCCCTAAGTCCTTCTCCATTAGACTGTTGAATATCTCTTGTGCATTTGTCATATGATGAGATTCACCACTATATAAGTACCAAGCACTCCTTGTGTTGGTGTTGGTAGAGAGGTAAGAGACCAGTGAGAAGTCCTTCTCAAAATTTGTTGCAAACTCATCTAGTTGTGTCTATGTTGATTTTTAATTTGTTTCTTCCCTTTCCCATTCTTCTTCTTTTGACACTATGATGCATAGTGCCCATTCTTGTGGCATTCAAAGAAATTGATTTTAATCAAATCCTTCTTCCCCGACTATGAGGTTTCCCCCCACTCTTACCCTTGGAACCTTTTCCTTTTCTTTTCTTAGCATGATTGACCAGAGCTAGGTTCTCCTCCACTTAATCTCCCTACTTTTTGACTTTATACTCCTCCCGAGTCTCTTCTTAGATGAAATCATCCCAAATCCTCTACCAATTTGGAAGTTTCTCCCAAGTGCAACCTCCTTTAAAAAATGGTTCCTGGGACTTTGAGAAACCATTCAGTACCACATTTACAAGTTTTGCATCATTCACTTTCTCCCCAATAGCTACAATATTATCATGTACCTGACCAATCCTCATGAACTAGCTGGTAACATTGTCAAATATAGGCATTTACATTGATTTGAGTTTATTTCTTAAGATCATATTCATATTCATGTTATCACTCTAGAATAATCCTACCAAGGAATCAAACATCTCCTTGGTCGTATTCTTCTTGGATAAGTGAGGAATCATATTATCCTTCATTGCATCCAATATTACTCATTGGGATTTGATCTCCTTCTTCTAGTGAACTATCAAATCTCTTGGATCTATCGGTGGAGGAACTACTTTTTCCACAATCTCCCAAAAGTCATATTAATTCAAAAGAAAAGTAACTATTGCTTTCCAATATAGGAAGTTGGATGCTCTATCCAATCTATCTTCAACTCTTGGAATTGTTGTTTCCATCCCTTAGATCTGATAATCTACCCTGGAAATAACATGTTGTTGAAGCTACCCATGTACTAACTTGTACGATCTTGTATGCACCTATTCCTACTAAAACACACGTATGTACTTGAATTTATATATTGAAACATGTGTATGTATGTTCCATGTTCTATTTTAACCCATGTACTTCTTCATATGACTATAAAAACAAGTTCTACATCTGCACAATTGTTTCCTTGAAATCTGGCCCTTGATTTATGGTTGTTGTTTGTACATTTGTTGAGATCTCCTTAGAGATATGACAAATTTGCATGTAACCGTTGTGGATTTGAAATATGGCTTCCTCTCAAAGTGAGAGCTCTGATACCATGTTGATTTTCTTATACCAATACCTAGGTAAATTCCTTACTATTGATTTCCTTCTTATAAATCAAATTAGCAGCTCACAGAAAAAATACATTGACTTGAATAATCAACTTGAATAAATAGCGGAAGCAATACTAAAAACCAAATCGCATACATAAAATAAAAATATATTATTCCCATCAACTAAACTTATCATTCAAATAAATTCAAACCTTATAGGGGATCCCTTTTTAGGAAAATGTCTCACTGAGAAATACAAAAATCTTTAGACAACACTTGCAAACCCTAGCAACTCTTGCACCATTGTATGGCACTAGACTTTCACATTTTTTTAGGTGCACATGGCTTTCCTTAAGAAAACATTCAAATACACACATGTCTCCAATGAAACCCATGTACACGCACACCTAGAATGTATGGAAAACTTTGTATAGTGTGACCCTGTTGCAATGGATCCACTCTATTAGAAATCCTTGCAAATTCCATTATTCTCTCTCCTCCTAGACGTGTATTGATCTCTAGATGAAGATCCTTCTCCACCTATTTGAGATCTCCTTGAATCACAATCCTTCATGACTCAAACCTTGAGAAAAATCCCTTCTTTTCTCCCAAGATTATTTGTATCCTTTACCCTAACCTTTCTTTTATAATATTTAGTTATGATGTAACCCTAATCTCCAAAGTGATTGACAGTTGAGATTAAATCTCACCTCACTTGAGATCAATGGTTAATATTTAATTCATTAATGATGATAACTTTATCATTTCATTAAATAAACTCAACTAATTAATAAAATCACTTTACTTTAATAATTCCTTTAATTAAAGTAAATTACCAAGGTAGAAGGCTTTAGATGACTTCCACACGTCTAGGCACTTAGACATGTGCAGAAGTACTTGTTCGATGCTACAAACATCAACAATTGTGTCTCTATATTTCTCTCGATCTCTTATTCCACGTCAAATATGCAAAAATTCCCAACGAAGTCTAAACCAAGCTAGAAGGACTCTTTGGGAAGTAGGATGTGTTGCAATGACATCAATTGGAGAAAGAGTTCATCAGTTTGTGCTCGAGCAACTTCAACACTATCTAAGATTTATTCACCAATTTTAAATCAATATTGCTTCAGGTGAAATTATGTGGCATGGAAAAGATGGATAATGGAGAGCAACTCATTCTCTTAATTATGTCCAAATTGGGTCCTAAATACTCAATTTTTGTTTCTACCTTCCATGCAACAAAATATGGATTCAAAGCTACTTGGAAGATTCCTTCATTGGATTATTTTTTTGTCTCTCTCACCCAAGAGAAATATAAACTTGTTCAAATGGGTTCCCTTAAGACAACAAATACACATTCACTTGCTACAAATGAGGGAACAAAGACTAGAAGAAAACTTAAATAGTAATTCAAAGGAGAGAAAGACCAAGATCAGAAGGAGTGCAATCCAAAATATACACAAGAATCCTCCAACTCCAAAATTAGGAAAACAAAGGAGAATGTGATATTTCTTAATATAAGAAACCTAATCATGAAGAAAATGCATGCATGAGGAAGCAAATTGATTATATGACCTGTCTTCTAGAGATGCATAATATCAATGTACCTAATAATATGAAGAAGAAAGATAAGAAATCTGAAAAGCCACAAGAATATAAAGTAAAAGGAAAGGAAGCATGTCATGCACTTGTTTTTGTCTCTTCTTCATTATCTACATGGGTTCTTGATTCAATATTCTCTAACCATATGGCCTCATCATAGTAGATATTTACTTCTTTAGAGCCATTCACCAATCCTACCATATTAATGGGAGATAATACACCAGTTCATGTATGCAAGAAAGAACCATTGATTTAGATCATGGGAAATTTTAGAATGTATTGCATGTAGCTTCCTTGTCCATCAACCTTATTTCCATATATTAGATCACGCATTCAGGTATTGGAAAGAAAGTGGATTTCACACCTGATTCAATAGTCATTATATAAATTTCTAATGGAACAAAGGTTATGGTTGGGAAAAAGGATCGTTGGTATGGGTTGTATGTATTTTCTAATTTTATTCCAAAATATCCTTCTATTGTACTTCTAACACATTGTGATGAAGTAACTAGGTTTTGGTATGAAATATCTGGTCACCTTAATTACTATTATTCGTTGTAGCTCCAAAAGAAGGGTATGGTGACAAGATTTCCAAACATTAAGTATTCTCATGGTGTATGTGAGGGATGCATTCTTGGAAAGAATACAAAAGAAAATTTTGAAAGGGGAAAGGCATGGATATCCTCATAAACTCTTGAGCTTGTTCATAATGATATCACATGTCCATTTCCTCACCCATTCATGAGCATGGCCAAGTATGTTTTGAAACTCATTGATGACTGGTCAAGGTACAACTGGGTATACTTCCTCAAGCATAAATCTGAGGTTTTTTAGAGTTTCAAAGACTTCAAATCTCTTGCAGAGAATCAATCAGGAAAGGGAATCAATATCCTACATACATACACTGGGGGGGAGTATGTGAACAAACATGCCTAACATCTATGTGCAAAGGTAGGTATTGAGTTGCAACATACATTTCTTTATACTCCATAGAAGAATGACATTGTAGAATGGAAGAAAAAATAATTAAAGGAGATGGAAAGCTACATGCTACAATCCAATTCCCTCACTCCAAACATTTGGGTTGAAGCTATCAACAGTCCAAACTACATCCAGAACCAAGTTCCTCACAAATAATTGAACGTTGACACTCCATTTGAAGCTTGGAGTGATTGGAAATTGGAATTCAGACACTTTAGGGTGTTTGGATCTCATACATGGGAACACATTCCTTCAGAGAAAATGAGGTATTTGTAACCCCCAAAGTCAAGATTCTTATCACCTATTATGTTCTACAAATTTTTATCTCTCACCCCTTACTTTCTTCATTAAAAACAATTTGTATAGGTTATAAATCATCATCATATTTTGTTAAAGGTTCAAAGTATTTATCCCGGGGGTCAAAATAATGGTATGTTGTTAGGAATGAGATATATTTAGTCTTGTAAGAGGGGATAGGAGGAGTTATGCACATGTTTATATGACTATCTCATGACATCATTTAGTTTTAAATCTTTCCACAAAAGAGTTGATACGATTTTTTGGGTCTCAATCCAAAATAGAAAGGGTTAAATGATGTATAAATCATAGTCACATGTCATTTAATAACTCATGGTTCATAATTACCAGAGTTAGACAAAGTATTTTCAAGTCAATTCCATCCAAAAAATGTCAAAGGACACCTTTTTTAGGTCACTACAGGAAATTCCATGTGTCCCTGATTTTCATCATAATGAGTATTGTTGGAGAATTTTGAAGATGTGGATCATCCTACCTGGAAGAATGAAAGTTCAATGCAGTTATCAAGTACGTAATAAACATCATAGCATGCAAAGGTGGTGGTACTTTCACCTTCATGCATCTATTATCCAATATGGCACGTGGATGGGGTTTTGAAAACAGTTTTTAATCAACCTGGCGGTAGTATTTGCTACTCTAGTTTCACATTGCAACTAGTTGATTCAAATTTCCTCCATATAGCCAACAGATCTTGTATCTATATCCACATAGATGGAATATCCCACTTCTTCAGTAAGTAATTCAGTCTCTTGGTCATGATAGTAGATATGGGTAAAAGTGGGCATGTAAACAGAAAGGAACCCAAAGGACCTGAGCTTATGGAGGCATACGAAAACGTCAGACATGTCTTCAACCAAGATGGTTGGTATATGTATTGTGCTAAATTAGATGGTTACCATTATGATGTATCTTGAGAATTTGTTGAAGGATTTGATGGACAGAGGGTTTAGATTGCTAATCTAATAATGGAGGCTACAGAGGAGTCAATAGAAATAGCATGTAATCTCCCTTTTGATGGTGAAAAACGGTTCAAGAACAAGTTAATCGTGGGTGGGGATGTTAATCAATTTCTGAAACCAGAGATCAAAGATCCAAACTGAGCTAAGGTTATTCCTAAGGACTGGATAGTTGATGAATAGTTGGAAGCTTTGCAAATGCTAAAATGCTATATCACATGTGAAGGTCGTTACACTATTGTGTTCCTGTTCCATGTTTGATTTCTCCTTCACTTGTCTGGAATTAAAAGGATGAGCTTTCCATACTATTTCTTGAGAGACCTTAATAAAATGGCTATGAAAATCCAATTGAATCCCAAGACTCTCTCATATGGTATCTATCACCAAGGGTTAATCAAGGTACTCATTAAGGCAGAGCTGGAGAAAAGGTAGAGGACATGGGATCAATTCTTGATCCAGTCAGGGTTTGACCCAGAAGTTCATCCTCCCACCTAGACTTTACCTGACAATTTTTTTGATACAATGCAAGGAGTATCATCAAGCGCAAGTCAACTTGTTTTTTCAAGGAAGAATAAAAGGAAAACAAGTTTGAATATATCAGATGAAGAAGTTGAGGCTACTCCAACTAGTCTGCAAACATGTGAAGGATCTTCTCATGTGTTGGGTGGAGGTAGGCATCCTTTCCCATATGCACAGAAGGTTTATATTAGAAAAAGTAAAATATTAGAAAACCTATGATGGTTAATGAGATTCAAGAACCTGAGACAATAGAGGTACATTCAATCCATGTACAACCTAAAGAACCTATTCCAAATATTGTTCCTCCTAGTTCTAGTTCTTTTGAAGATGATGTTGATAGATATAAAGTTCTGATAAGGAAAAGAAGTACTAGGCCACAAAACAAGTTCAGATTGAAATCGAAAGCTATGTATAACCCTGCAATCAAGGATAAGGTTATAGTAATCAATGAGGAACCCACAAACCCTAATGTGGAGCCATCAACAAGCAATAAGGTTTCTACAACCATATCTGAGAAGAAGAAACCTAAGAAGGAGGATCTAGCAACAAACAAAAAGGTTCCTACAGAAAAAGAAAGATTTTATGCAAGACAGCAAAGGAAACAAAGTAAACAGAGCAAGAAGACCCCAAAACCTATGACCATATCTGAAGATGATAAGCCAAAGAAAATGAAAACTCATTCTCAAAAAAATAAAACAAGAAGAAACAATTTGGATCTATTAGTTGAGGCAACTAAATTTGTCTTCCAGGGAGAAGTTTCAATTTGAAAGCTTAAATTTCTATGCAAATCCTAAATTTTGACTACAAGTTGATTGATGCTTGAAGAAAACCTTTTTGTTTTCATGCACTTAAGGCTTTATCTCCCTATGGATAATGTTGGTTGTAACATGGGAAGAAAAAGGCATTAAGAATATTAAAATCTGATTTTAAAAGGGAGCTACAGGAAGTTCCCACAATTCTCCACACAGGAAAAATATTGGCGCTACAGGAACACATGTGGCAGCTGATTTTGCAATAAAATACACATAGTTTCATTTTTGTGATGGGGAAAGGCAGAGGATGAGGTAAATTCTCTATGGAATTGGGATAAGAAGTAATATATCCCTTTTTAATTCAATCTATAGCCTATTTTTGATGGATGACATACAAATCAGTTATCTATTTCGAATTGTCAAAGTGTTGGATCAGTTGGATCACAGAGGATCAGATGGATCACAAAGGATCAAGTGAATATCAAAAGAATAAGTGAAGGATGCAGTGTACCAACCAGGTGTAATAAAGTCAACAAAGGACCTATCTCTATGCAAGGTTGTTGCCTATATTATAGGATCTTAATTGTAATTGTTTTCCATTTCTATATATCAATAGATATAGGAAAAATTCTCCCTCAGGGTTTGTAGGAGTTAGTTTTGAGATATCCCTAAATATCAGATTGATTGTAAATGTATGAAATTGATGTAAAACTCTATATAATTAATGAAGTAGAGGAAGAAAGGATTTGATGCCTATTTTGGCTTGATATTTTATATCTAAAGACTGTTTTGATTCATCTTGCCTATGTAAAGACTTCGGTAGCTAATAAAGTTAATGGTTAGTTTTGTGTTCCTTGTTTGTTTATCATCTTCCTTTTTTCTTATGAAACACTATGTTGATGTTATATGATGGTATGTCAAATGATTATGTGCTGAGAAGGTTGTTTTAAAGGATTTTCAGTAATCTTTGCCACATTGGTGTTTCTTGTCTTTAAATATTATTTGGAATGATTTCTAGATAAAGGTTTATTCTTCTATTTCATAAGGACATTAAGGACAAGATTTGTTTATTGTTTGATTCATCAGTTTTGTCTTTCCCTTTTCTCAATCTCATCACCCAAAATTTTAATTCCCTAGCCATTAGTTTTATTTACCTGGCTTGTTGCACCTAGGGAAGTGATCTTAACAGATCATATCATTAGTTCCTTTCAAACCAAGCAGGAATCTATCCATCTCTAAAACCCTTATTGAACATTTTGAAATAAGGTGTGCTAGGCTTGATTCAATAGCATTCTTGAGTGGACTTCTAGAGATAACAAAGAGTACATTTTTGTGGGATATCCTTATAGTGTTAAGGGGTATAGGCTACTAAATCATTTCACTAAAAAAAAAATCATTGAAAGAACTGACAAATTTGAAGAGATCCCATTGCATGAAACTTAGGAAGAACCTACTACATATCCACCAGTTATTGTTGATGAAAATATCACATATGCCTCTTTTATTTCTTTAGATGAAGAAGAGGAATATGATGACATTGATGAATAGGTTGTTGTATATATGATAGCCAGACCAATTTGGGCACAACAAAATCTTCAAGATGTAGGTGATCTATTTAGGGATCAAACAGATACAAGGAGAACTCGCTCATAATTTCAAGGTGCTCCACAAGAACTTACTACTTCAAAGACTTTGATGACCATCCATCGTTACATGTTCATTTCTATATATCCAAATTCTTATGAAGAAGATGCAAGTAATCCATATTGGGAGGCTTCCATGGATGAGGAGTATCAATCTCTTATGAAGAACAAAACTTGGGATTTGGTTCCCCTACCTCCTAGTAGGAAGCTTGTTCGGTGAAAATGGATTTATCAAACAAAGACGTAAATAGATGGACTTTTGATTAAGTATAAAGTATGACTTGTAAGAAAATCATTCTCGCAAGTACAGGGCATAGAATACAATGAGACATTTTTACCTATTGAAAATATGGATTTAATTCGACTTGTTCTCTCCATTACAGTAGCTCAACATTGAAAGTTTCATCATATGTATGTCAAGAGTGCATTTCTTCATGGGGATCTTGAGGAGGATATCTACATGGAACAACCACAAGAGTATATCCATGATTCATCTCTTATCTACATATTGTGGAAATATTTGTATGGCCTAAAGAAGGCACCATGAGCTTGGTATGCAAATATGGATTCCTTCTTGGTGTCCCACGGTTTCTCTTATTGTAATTCATATCCTAATGTATGCATGCTTCAATAGGTTGACTCTCTCTTGTTGATAGCTTTTTTTATAGATGACTTACTAATCACAAGGATTTTGACATGATCCAATGTTGTGGTTAAATATGCCTTGCATGAAAGGTTTTCCATGAGTAATTTGGGACTATTGCATTAATTCTTGGTCTTGAAATCACCTAATATGATTCAGGAATCAAGATGGAATAGTCCAAATATTCCCTAGATCTTCTCACTATATTTCAGATGGTTGGTTGTAAATATATTGTAACACCTTTTCTTTCATGAATCAATCTTGAGGATGGTGGTAGCACACCTTTGGTGGACAGTACATGGTACAAATAGTTGGTTGGGAGTTTGTTTTGTCTCACCTACACTAGACCCAACATCTCTTATGTTGTTGGATCAGTTTCTAGATACATGCAAGAGCCTCATGAACTCCATTGGAAATATGCAAAGAGAATTATCCATTATGTTAAGGGTACTTGCATTTTTGGGACACATTATATAGAAGATTGCACTATTGATCTAGTTGGGTAAACATGTTTTGATTTGACTAAAAATGGCACAAATCACAAGTCCACTTCTAATTATTTATTCAATTTTGGCTCAATTGTTATTTGTTGGTTGAGTAAGAAGCAATCATCCATTTATTTATAGACTACAGAGGAAAAGTGTAGAGGTGTAGTGAATGCAACAACACAAGCCATTTGGTTGCATCATATTCTCACTGAGTTTGGTATTCAGTATTAGCATCCTACAGTCATGTTTTGTGACAATCATAGTACCATCTAGATCTTCGGAGATTCCATTGAGTGGAAGAGGACCAAACACATTGAGATTCACATGCATTACATCCTAGGGTCAATTCATGATCAACTCATTGATCTGAAATATGTTTGCAAATCAATGTGTTTGCAATTTTCTCCATCGTCCATTGCAATTTGCAATGTGTTTGCAATTTTCAAATGTGTTTGCAATTTGTAAATGTGTTTGCAATTTGATTTGCAATATTGTCCATCCGTGGAGAAAATTGCAAACACATTTACAAATCCTTCACCTAGCATAAGTTCATTGAGTTATAATCTCACTTTATAGTGAAGGAAACATCTACTTCAAAGACGGATCCTTATTCTACTTCGCACTATCCTCTTTTGGGGGGGCTCTTCCCAATGAGTTTTACCTCTTTCCTCACTTTTCAGGGTATTTTTTTGTACTTGGGTACCTAACATGGATTCATATTGTTGGGACCCAATTTTTCATGCATCATACTCACCTAAGTTAGGCTTAAGGGGGGGTGTCGGTGTGCATGCATCATTTTCCCTATCATTTTCTCTCACATGCATATTTTTCTCTTTCCTATAATGCACTTGATATTCATCCCTTAATTCTAGCGAGTTGTCTTAGGCTAATTCCACTTTTATAGGGACATGATAACTTCTCTCCACCATTTTAGGGTGAGATCATATTTTCTAGGAGCTAATTCCTAATTTCTAGGAACAAGTGTGCACTTGAGGAGGGGTTAGATCCTACTTTTTAGGAATGAAAGCACATGAGCTAGTTTACCCAACTTGACTAGTAAAAGCTAAGTTAATAACCTCATGAAAGCTCTCTTCACTTGGCTAATTAGGGCATGAATTCTCTCTCATGCTTTGAATGTAGTTAAGACTTGCATAGTTGCATGAGCAATTCATCTCTATTTCATTCAATTGCATTGTATTGTATTCTTTCATCTTTGGATGATAAATTTTTATATTGATAAGTTAATGAGAATTACATTTATCCGAGAATTATTCTTCTATTCTCTCCTCTCAAATTGCTTATTTTATTTCTTCTCAATTATATTCTATATCATCTTGCAGGTTGATCAGTCAAAACTTACAAAGGGTTGTGTCCCTTAGTTTTTAATTATTATTCTTTTCATTGTTATTAGTAGTAGTGCTAATTCATTACATTGTCTCTCCCTTTCAAGGATTCTTTTTACTCAAAGAATTTTATGGAAAAAGCTACATATTTGCAATTCCTTCTCATGATTCTCCATTATTGAACATTGTGATAGTTGAAGACACGAGACATTATGAGTGATGAATTTCTAAGAAGAATTTTTATACTATAAAAGTTCAGTCCATCCTAATTTGATTCTCTTTGGAATTGTGTGGCAGTGATCTTACAAGTTTTTGCAAACTCTTTGTTATGCAGTGTTTTACTTAAGATTAAGATTTAATATTACTAGCTTAGATATCAAAATACTGAAAGAATATAAGACTAAAATAAAGAAAAATAAAACAAATACCACACCATCCACACTATGAACAAAAGATCTACCCTAGGAAACCTAATATGGGAAAACTTGGCAAATATAAAATGCAAATACAAAGAATGATGAACTCACTATGGAGTTACCATTTACACTATGGCCTATATGGATGCTACAAGGTATTCTACTTCCGCTGCTCTACTCGAATATCCCATTCCATTTCTTTGCTCAACTATGGAACAATAAATCAATACAACCAAAATGGAACCCCCTCATTTTCTAACATCCTAGTATTTAACATATCTTGATCATCGTCTAAGGTTAGCATGCCTCAACTCCAAATTAGGTTTAGGGTTATGGAACATCTACAATATTCTTGAAATTTCACATGTGAATATCTCCACATATGTGAGTAATGGGAACTTATATGGCATCCACTCAGTACCATGGTGATCATCAATAAAAGTCAACTTGTGATAGGCATAACTTCCTCATACAAACTCCGACCGAGGTGATATTTGTGCCATTAGAAATATCTTGATGTGTAGAACAATGTTGAGATTCATAAGTATACACACACTAGGTTTTGACGCCAAAATGGACATTTCTAGACCCCAAATCTCCAAAATAGGACCTAGCCTTAAAATGGGTCCTACAAATCAATAGCTCCAATTTTTCCTCTCCAAAAGTACCAAAATATATTTAAAATTATATAGTGATCCATTTCGAATCCATTTCCTTATTGATCAATGCTTTCTTGTTGGTAAGTTGTTCTAGCTTTCCCTGTTGTGACTTCTTCTCATTTTTTAACTTCTTAACAAACAAAATTTGATTTTTCTTACTTAAACATGAAAATTCTTCATCATTTTTGACTTGTTGAATTTCTTTTTGAAATCTTGATTCTCTTGCTTCTCATTCTTTAATCTTTTCATTTGTTCAAGCAACCTATGATTAAAATCCCTTAGGAGAGAATTTTCTTCATCTTTTTTTTATGAGTTCTCATTTAATTTCTTTTTGAGATCTTAATTCTCCTATTGTAATGTATTCTTGCATTGTTTCTCATATCTTAACTCCTTAGATTTGTAAAAAAAAATCAATTAAAAAAATTTAGGTGAGAATTTCCTCTCTCCACTAAATATTTAACAAACTTCTCCATGCAATTTTCATGTTATAATTTTAAAATTTTTTAGGTGAAAATTTTCTCTCTCCACTAAGTATTTAACAAACTTCTCCATGCAATTCTCATGTTATAATTTTTTATATAATCTGCTAGTTCATTTTGTAAGTATTCATATGTATTGATCTAATGATTTAAGTATGAAGGACCCACTTTTCAATGTGAATTTAGACACAAAAGTCTAAAAATACCATTTTAATAAAAAGCCTTTATATATTTTCTCCTTGATAACTTCATGCATTTTTTTCACTTTGTAAATTTTTCAATTGGAGCTTTAGTCAACATTGCATTTTTTTTCTTTTGTGAGTACCTTTAAAACTCCACAATATTAATTAATAAATAAAAACTTACTTTGTAAATTTTTCAATTGAGGCTTTAGTCAACATTATTTTATGTTGAGTCATATGCATGACATATGATTTTAGATTTACTAGATCGATTTTTGCAATAGACATATTTTATATTCTACATTAATATCCTCAAACCCTCGGCCCAATTCTAGATATGCCCTCACCAACAGCATTGAATGAGTTACCACTAACGTTTTGGTTAGGTGTGACTTCTTTAGGGATCTAGAAAAAGTGATTGTCATATACATCACTTTATAGCAACCTTGACTTCACAATCAATTGTTTATCCAACAACTTATTCTCACATTTTAATGATGATGACCACTATGATTTATTAATTATGCAAGTTAACTTATGACTTATCCCATGGCATACCCATTCATGGATATTATATTATGTTCACTTATAGTGAACTTCATGACCTCAACTAATAGACTAGATGGATTTGTCAATGGAATTTGTGATGGTACTCGTTAGGATTCTACTCTTAATTTAGAAATATTTAGGAGCTAGTTAATCATTATATGAGGTCATTATGTTTGAATAAGACTCATTAGATAGTTAGTGGATAGTTACCTAATGTAAAAGAATCATCATTAATAAATAATCTTTACTAGGTGGTTGATAATCATTATTAATGAAACTGCAAGTAGTTAGGATTTTTCTACTAAGAATTATATATAGAGTTATAAGGTTATGTAATGGTTGTCAAGTATTGTTATTTTAATTGGAGTTATGTTCATATGAGGTTGTCATGCCACACACCTAAGGATTGTACTTTGATTTCCTCTTAAATAATAGTATGTATTTTTCATGGAAAAAAATGCCCATATGGAGTTACTCCCTAAAAGAGGCTCATGAACATTGCTCACTCTTTGGAGATATTCAATACAAAGGTTATAATTCTACATGTTTAATCTTATTTTCACTTGTATTTTTATTTTCCACATCAAATTTCTCTAAAATTGTGAATATTCTATTAATATTGTTGATTAAGTACATTACAAGCAATATCAAATCTTTTTCCTGAGCTAGCACACACCCACTTTTAGAAGATTTTTTTCAAGGTAGAGACATGTTCTAGAATATTTAAATAACAAAAGTATTTTTTATTCAATGGGTGAACTTGTGGTTTGGGAATCATACACATGGGAAATACAAGTGGAATGACTTGGTTGGACACCCTTGTAACCCTTGTTGGTACCCCTTCAAGTAGTACTGCATCAAAGAACACATGTATACATACTTGTCTTCCACATGACCTCGAGCATATAGGAAGCCCTCTAGGAACACCTGAAACTAGCCTTACATAGACCTATAGGTTGTCTTGTTGCTATAGTACACCAAGCACAACACTTGGGGAGATCACTCTCTAGTATTTGGAATCGGATAGTATGGAAAAGGGTACAATATATCATCCATGGTGCCATGAGAGATTTGGTCTAGTAAAACTATTGGAAAACTGCATTTATTTCAAAGAGATATATAACCTCGCGTTCATTTTTCCTTAGGACCCTACAAAACCTAGCCTCTATAGCATAGGCCATGAAATTCCTACATAAAGTAGACTATTAATAATTTTTGGATTTTTTAAGTGTAGTGATACTCATTCTGGATTAATACTCCTATAGGAGTGGGACTCTAAAGGGAAAAAAAAAATCTAGGTCCTAATAGTACCCTTGCTAGAGGCCTATCTCAAAATATTCCTTGTTTAAGATAATCATAGTGGCAGTATTCTCTAGTAACCTTTTTTAGTAGACCCAACCATACAATTGTGGGTGAGATATCTCAAAAGACTCCTTGTGAGGCATTGATTACATTTCTAGAACTCTCCAATAACCTTTTTTGCGGACCCAAGGATCCATTCCCGAAACAAGATTCATGTAACACACCCGACCCCTAAGTACCCTTTTCTAGGGATCGGGCATCACAATTTCATTTACTTTAGTCATCTTGAATCATATCTCTGACATCTCCAATCTCTTCTACTCAACCGTAGCTCTCTAACGACTAATACCAAACTCAAAATCAATCTCTATATTACAAGTTATGGCCTCTGAGGGTTTCAGTATTATGGTTGCTCTGCTCTCCTGAAGCAAGACTTCACTGAAGTACCATACACAGGCCCCTCCACTGGTTGATCAGATGGGTAAGAGGGGTTCTCAACGAACTCTCAAGATCCATGGCTCTCATCACTTCGTACTTCGGCATTCGGGGAGTTTGGTGCTATAACACCTCTGTTCTCCCGAAGTATAACTTCGCCAGACTTACCTTAGCGTAGATCCAATGGCCAAGGGGTCTCTCGAATACCCTCATATCTGTGGCTCGCGTTACTTTGTGATTGGTAAATGGTTCAGGGTTTAACATTGGGGCGGGTCTATCTTCCATGGTTAGGGAAACCACTAGGCACCGTTCAACCTCGTGGGTAACCGTAACAACCAGTTTCCTTCGGT
The DNA here is from genome assembly GCA_900067695.1 of Picea abies. Classification (NCBI taxonomy): domain Eukaryota; kingdom Viridiplantae; phylum Streptophyta; class Pinopsida; order Pinales; family Pinaceae; genus Picea; species Picea abies. Next base: position 17,094 of record CBVK0100097534.1, read on the forward strand.
CGGTTTACAAATGGCAGGGTCCTAACACTCCAAGGCTCCGAACTTCTAGAGTTCCAAAGCCAAAAAGGCTTAGCTCTTTTCAATTCTAGCGCAGGGATCCCAGACCTTAATCACATGGGTCCTTCGAAAACTCTCATGGGATATGCATTAATCTCTTAGCCGTGAATTGGTTAAGGACACGTGCATGATCCCTTGGTCATATGAGTGAAAGGTATGAAGGAGGTGCCCTCTTTCCATAGGGTTTGAACTTCGTATTCCCACTAAGGTAGATTCTAGAGGCCGAAAAAACTTAAGAATCCCAGTAAACCCTTCCATGACACTATTGCAGACTTACATCCCATAGCTCTCTAGTTTCTATGCTAAGGCAAGTAGAAGACAATTCGAAAGCATGGATTCAGAGAGAGACAATACATATTTCTACCTTAATCATTCAAAAAATAATCTTAGTCATAGACATATAAATATATTCAATCATCATTTCCATTTCAATACACATGGTATGAAAATACTTATCAGAAAACTAGAACTCATGAAGCGGTTGTTGAAAGGGGTGTTTGTTTCCACCCAACCATAGGCACAACCACTCCTAAATGGATTTATCATTGGCCATCCCTGAGCTAGACCACAACGCTCTGAGAGAGACTCTTTCTTCTTACCCAGCGATAGTCAGGGACATAGGTTACTCTCCTCCTCCAACAGGATCTTGGCCATCGGTTTTCTCTGTACCAAGAAAGGAGGTATGCACAAGTAATTCCACAGTCACTCGTCAGCCTCATTTATCATCTTGTAATGAAAACCCTGCCAACATCTCCTTGCACCCAGAACGATCTTATTTCCCAGTTCTTCCTCGAACTAGAGAGCTTCAAGTGCTCTTTTTCTCATCTTGAGATTGGTCTTTCGACTCTACTCCCTCGCCCACTCTTCCTCCACCCACAAATTACCTCTTTTCTTGCCTTCCTCGGCAAGGTTTCCTGGGTCTGAATCTCCATCTCATGGTCAAATCTGGAAGTCTTGCAGATGGGTACTTTGCCCCATCTCCTCATTAACTCTTGAGGAGGACTCTTCTAGCTACCAATCTAACTGGTAATTCATTTCTGGCTCAGAGGATTGTTCTGGGTCTGAGCCATTAAATCCAGTAAGGTATTGGTTTGGTGAGGGTTCATCTCAACCATTTCTAGTCTATCTTGGAAACCCCCCCTTTTAGCAGTTATGCAACACTATCCATTTTATATTAATAATAGAAAATGCATACATTACCTTTTATAAAAAAAGATTCATCAAATCCATCATTCACACATATTTAGTCTACCATAGTATTTCGATAATTTATATTTATATTACAAATTGGGGGAAAGAGGGGTATTACAATCGCCTCCCCCTTAAAGGAACATCGTCCTCGATGTTCTACCTGCCAATGTGCTCTGTATGTACAAAAGTAAACAAAAATGGATATGCATGTTTCATGGCATCCTCCATTTCCCATGTAGCCTCATCTAGGCCAAAGTGTTTCCACTACAGCTTGATCTATGCAATGGTTATGTTCCTGAGTGGGGTTTCCTTCCTTTCTATTATGCATTGCGGTTCTGGCAGTAATTCTCCCTCTAGTTCCACCTAAATCACAGACCAATCAATTATATGATTAGAATCATGTACATATTTCTTCAATAATGAAACATGGAAAACATTATGTGCCTTCATTGTGGGAGGAAGCGCTAATATATATGCTACAGGTCCCACTCTATCTAAAATTTCAAAGGGTCCACAATACCAAGGTACCAGCTTGGAACAAGCTCCCATTCTTAGGAGATTTTCCTGTGTCTAACTCGGAGATACACATGATCCCCTATTTTGAACTCTCTAGGAGTCCTTTTTCTATCGACATAACTTTTATGTCTATCCCGACCCACTTTCAGGTTTTATTTTATCTGAAGTACTTGTTGTTCCATTTCTTTTATCATATCTGGCCCAACTGTAATTATTTCTACTAGGTTATCCAAGTTGATTGCAATCTTGCACTGTCTACCATATAGGGCCTCAAAAGGGCTCATCTTTGATCAATCTTGATAGCCATTGTTGTAGGAAAACTCTACCAGTGGTAGGTAGTCTCCATACTTCTTAGGTTTATGCATTAAATGCATACTTAACATGTCTTCTAACACTTGTTTTGCCCTCTCTGTTTGTCCATCAGTTTGAGGGTGATAGGTTGTACAAAATAGCAATTTAGTTTTAAAACTAGCAAACATAGATCTCCAAAAGCTTGAAGTAAATTATGTATCTCTGTCAGATACGATCTCCTTAGGCATGCCATGCAGTCTAAATATTTCTTTCATGAAAATACTAGCAATATCTATTTCCTTGCAAGTTGACTTGACAGGAAGGAAGTGATCAGCTTTGCTCAATTTGTCCATCACTACCATGATGGTGTCATTATGTTTGGCCGATTTTCGTAATCTTGTGATGAAATCCATGGAGATGATTTCTCATTTCCATTATGGGATTTGTAGGGGTTGCAACAACCCTGATGGATGTCGGTGTTCTGCCTTAACTTGCTGATATTCTAGACATTAAGCTAAGTAATCAGCTATGTCCTTTTTTAGTCCGGGCCAATAAAATAGTTTCCTAGTGGTTTTGATCATCTTCTGATAACCAAGATGACTAGTATATGGTATTTTGTGTACTTCATCCATCATTAACCTCTTCAAGTCGTCACGGTTTGGGATATACAACTTGCCTTTGTAAGATAGCAGGTTTTCATGAAACAATTGATAACCCTCATACTTCAACCATGTGATCTCTTTCTCTAAGTATGATTTCACAGTATTGAAAAATGCATATGTTTCTTGTGCATTTTTTGCTCTCTCCTTGACGTTTGTTTCATAGGTTCTTATAGCTTCCAAGTGAATCACTTTCATTATTCAACTAAGGGAATCAACCACCCTAGTTTGTTTTCCTTTGATATGTTTTATTTCAAAATCAAACTCACTAAGGAGAGTCATCCATCTAGCTTGTATAGCATTGAGCTTTGGTTGATCAAACATATATCTCAACCCACAATGGTCTGTCATAAGCACAAATCTTCTACCCAGTAGGTAATGTCTACACATTTTTAAAGCATGCACTATGGCATCCAATTCTAGATCATGGGTCACATAATTGATTTCAAACTCATTCAATTTTCCAGATTCATAGCAAATTACATGTCCTTCTTTCATAAGAACCCCTCTAAGTCCTTCCTTGTAGGAATCTGTACACACAAGGAAGTACGTGTTTGGGTCTACAATCTTCAGCACAGGTGCATTTCAGCTCTTGGAATCTCTCTTCACATTCTGATTTATGAAGGAAATTAACTCCCTTTTTCTAAAGGGAGGTGATTGGGAAACCAATCTTGGAAAATCATTTTATGAACCTCCTATAGTATCCTGCTAGGCCCATAAAGGATCTGATATCAAATACATCCTTTGGGGTATGCCAATCCACAATGGCCCTGATCTTGTCAGGATCAACTGCCACTACTTCTTCATAAATAACATGGCCTAAGTAATGGACTTGTTTCTAGAAAAAGTCACACTTACTAAACTTAGCATAGAGCTTATGTTCTCTTAGTACTTGAAGCACTAGTTTGAGATGTTCTTCATGCTCCTTCTTATTCTTAGAATAGATTAGGATATCATCAATGAAAACCAATACAAATCTGTCTAAGAATTTACTGAGTACATTATTCATTAAGCACATAAAAGTGGTTGGTGCATTGGTTATCCCAAATGGCACCACCACAAATTCATAGTGACCATATCTTGTACTAAAGGCCATTTTGTGGATGTATTCATCCTTTATTCAGACCTGATGGTATCCAGACCTCAAGTCAATCTTGGAGAAAATTGTAGCACCCCTTAATTGGTTGAACAAGTCATCGATCCTTGGTAAGGGATACTTATTCTTTATGGTCATATTATTGACTTTCCTATAGTCTATGCACAACCTAAGTGTGTGATCCTTATTTTTCACAAACAAGGTTGGTGCTCCCCATGAAGACACACTAGGTTGAATGTAGCCTTTGTCCATCATTTCCTTTATTTGTAGCTTAAGATCAACCAGCTCTGGTGTACTCATTCTATAGGGTGTTTTAGACACTGGCACCGCTCACGGTGCAAGTTCTATTGAAAAGTCAATATCTCTTCTTGGAGGTAGACCTGATACCTCTTCTGGAAACACATCTCTATAATCTCTTAATATGGGATGGTCCTCTAGGCTTAGTTTGTTGTCCTCAATAGAGTCCAACACTTGTATTTCATACAAAGGACATCCTTTTCTACAATACTTCTTCACTTGAAGGGATGATACTTGTCTCACTGAGACATGCTTTTGAATCCCTTGTAGGGTTAAATTTCCCCTTTCTTCATCTTCACACTCCAAATTTTTATTGTAACAGTCCAACATGGTTTTATGGGCAGCCAACCACTCCATGCCAATCAACAGGTCATAAGATCCTAAAGTAAGTATGTTTAAGGTTGCTTGGGTGGGTAATCCACTCATAATGAATTTGCATGTTGGCATGACCTATGTTACTTTTCTTTTGGTTCTAGTGGTTAGTTGTACCAGCCATGATTTAACATGTTTAAATTGTTGCAATTTACATTGCTCAACAGTTTGAGGGGAAACATAACTCAAACTAGAACCAAGGTCAATTAAAATGGAAACTAGATGGTTCGAAATCATACCTTCCATCTCCACCACTGAATATTGGTGGTTGGCTTGTGTATTATCCAAGGCTACATAAATCGGTGGCATGCTCCTAGCCACGTCATCGACTGTGGTAGCCTCTTGGATGTTGTAGACCCTCCTATTGTTATGTTTCTGTTGATGGGGCTTAAATCCCCTGATTCAATAGCAGGAATCAAACACGCCACCAAGGCCCAATTAGACTCTGCAACGTTTGGAGTGGAATGGTTCTCCAGATATTACAATCTGGCCAAATTATCGATGAGATTTTGTGTTTTCTAGTGAATGTTCTTCCTTTGGTTAAGACAGTTTTTTCAATAATTTCTCTTAGGTGAGGCAGGTACAAGATATGCAAGCCAGTATAAACCAACTTGACTAAGATAGGACAAGAGTTTTAACTATTGGGAAGGGGTCGATCTTGGGATAACCCGCTACTCAAACATGTAGACAATGATCCTATGCCAAAGGGGCTTAGTAATAATACTTTAACCGAAAGAGCATCCAACTGTTGCGTGAGAAAGCTACTTAACAGAAAGAAAACGCATATATGATCAAGATTAGGGTAATCAAAATAATTCATCTACCGAGACATTCATCACATAGCTGAGGTAAACTACTTAGCATAGAGAAAGAAATACAATTGTAATCAATGTCATGATAAGAAAAATAATTAATCTACCAAGACATTCATCACATAGAAGCACAATGATTTACTTTCATCATTCAAAGCAGGGAACATTAAAACATTGCACCAGATAACTTGACAACAGAATTAATTTCTCTTACTCATTTACTACAACATTCATGGAACAGGAAAGGAAGTAATTCTTCTCCAACTCCAATCACATACATCTGATGAAAATAGTTCGTCTTTGGTCTAGAAGGACTTCTAAATTCATAGCAGCTTCAAAATAATTCTTAACAGCCAGAAAGAAAAAATAGTTCTTACAACAAACCATCAACCTTTATTAATTGGTCGAGGCCTTTATTTATAATCTCAAGCTTAACCGAAGTTTAATGGCTAAGTACAGTTTGAACCAAACAAAAGTTTCCACGTGGCATTATCTCATAACAGTTTCTTGATTAGTCTACCTGGGATATTTCTTTGAAAGGATGACTCCTTTCGTATTCATACCAATTGATGAACAATTCTTCACAAGTCTGGGCCCATGGGAATCTGTGTTGTTCCGTCGGGGCCACATATATCCCTCTTATGTACACTGCATGTGCTTGGTACTTTACCAAGGTGGAATTTAGCTGTTGTAACATGGTTTTAGCTATGATCGGGTGTTCTATGAATTGTTGCACCTGTCTCGGCCTCTCATCGTCTACCTTTGCACACTCTTCGTTCCATAGGGAGTCTTGTTTAGCATACACCTTGATCACGTCTCTTATGTCGATAAACTCATTGGGGGTGCTGAACTTGGGGAGCTTGATATCTTTCGTTACTTTATTAATTTTATCCTAGTGCTTATGGCACTTGGCATATTGTTCTTGGATCTCTCAATGTGGGTCCCGGGACATCTTGGTCCAGTATTTTGTGGATCTCTTCATGTGGTCGAGGCTACTCTTGCCTGTCAGTCGAGTGCCATGTTCTTCCTTTTCTCGACCTTGTTGTACTGCCTCAATGTATTCGAGTCTTTCCACTGCTTGCAACGCTCTTTCATGCCATCGTTCCATATCCTTGCATGTTGCGAGGGCCATGAGAGTGTCCTCCTAGAATTCAATTATATTTTCGGTTAACAGGTTTCTTTCTTTCTTGTACTTGTTGTAAATTCCTGAAAACACTCTCTTCAAATATGTTGCAGTCTATGTGGCGCCTTTGTAATACTCAACAAGATGGAGAAAGTGTTCCAGTTCCTTCAGAGTATCAACTAGTTCTCTTTCATCCCTCCTGGCCCTATCTTGGGTAGCATCAAAGAGGGCTCTTCCCATGCCTATAAGTTTAGACGTGCGAGCATCTGTTGTGTTGATCAAATTTTCCTCTATGGTAACCAAAATGGAACGGTCCATGGTAATCTTTCTCTTCTTAGTAGTCCTTTGCACGATGACCTTCCTCTTTTGATCATAGGAGATTGCAAAGATGTCTGCTACCTCATCCATCGGATCTGGTATCTGTTGGTCGCCCCATGTGAGTGTGTTTCCCAGGCTGTTGATGGTATATATTTGTTCAAGATCTGACTCTTGAACCTCCTCATTTTGCTCCAAAGGCCCAGCATCCTCCCGTTGTTTATCAGGGACCTGAGTATCAAGTGGAATAGACGTGTTAGGAGGGAGCTCGATACTTGCCTGTATACTAGCTGTGGCATCGTCGACATCCTTCTACGGGGAACTTTCTTCTGACTCGTTCAATTATGACTTGTCCTTGGGACTACCTACTTGGGTCTCCGACACATTGAGCATTTCTGTATCTAGGCCGCTTTCGACTCCTTTTCCTTCTTGTGTGTCCTCTTGACTCTGAGCATTGGGAACAAGAAGTGTTTTTTCCTTGGCTCCCTTTTCTTCTTCTACATGCACAGAGGTTTTTTGAGGTGCCTTTGGGCTCTCGTCATCACTGTATATATTTATGAACTCAATCAGAGGGTTAGGTGCACTTTTTTCGACCGACACCCTGCCTGGCTCTGATTGAATCGTCATGACTGTCGATGAATCGGATGGCAGCAATGTAGATTTAGGGTCATCTGACTCATTGACGTTATCGGGGTTTGTGAGCTCAAAGCCACCTACCCCTGTTGGGCTCTCTTCTAGGTTACTGGTCAGAACACTTGATAAGAGGGTCGAATCATTCGATGCTAGATCCATCATTTGTTGAGCATGTTGGATCAAGAGCATCCCTCTTTCCAGCGCACCCGGAGTTTCGAGAAAATTCCAGCTCTATACAGGGGCTTCTTGGGGAGCTTCCATCGTTTCAGTCGATTCAAATGCTACCCTTTCTTCCCTAGCCCTGAGAATTTATTATGTTTATTTCTCCAAGGATGTTGTTTTCTCTTCCCAACTCATGGCCTTGAAATTCATTACTCTAGGGTCGGCCCTTCTTGCCACCACCTCATCCCAGTCTTGAGCATTTTCAATCAAAATTTCATCCTCAAACTAGTCGTGGGCATAAGACCAATAGGATGATACTTGTGATGCATGTTTCAAGACCATAACCTTGGGTTCGTGCTTGCGAAAACGTCCTGCTTGGAATCGAAATTCCAATTGACTTAATCCCTCTTGCTTGGCCTGTGCAGTTTCTTTAACCTGGTAGAAGCTGATATGAAACCCATAGGGGATGAATGCTCGCTTCTTATCCTTCACCAAAGTGGCGTTGTAGCCCTGCAAGATAGTTTGATAACATATTTCCCCTAGTACCAGTCGGTCGGGGACATATATTGGTAGAAAATGTGGTGCTATGGTGGTGCTGAAAACCCTAATGTAGGTTTTGCACTCATCCAGGTACAAGTGACCAACTCTCGATATAACTTTTTTGGCCGCATCAAAGAGCCTTGGGCACTCTTTCTTGAATAGTAAAAAATGAATAGGTGCAATAAATTGATTGCAAATGAGAGAGTAGGATATTTTATACCTGTTCTCCCACAAAATGTTGAAGTAGACATGGACTGAGAGCTCGAAAGTGCACCATCTCAGGTTCATCCCGGCGAAGGCATTTCTTGCACTGACGACATCTAATAGATAAGACGCCATGTAGAAGGTAGGAGTTCCTCCTTCCTTCGGCTACTAAGATTGTAGAATGCAGGTGCTAAGTTGTTTGGAGATGATAGCACCCCAGTTGAAGGTTGTTCTGAAGATGGCGATAGTATAAGCCAAAAGCATCCATGCCTCCAAAAATCTGGAACAATCTTTCTCTCCATGCAATCGGCAAAGGAGAGCCATTAGATAGATATAAGGTTGTCTAAGGTTGGTTGTCGGGTACCATCCGGAGTTTCGGTTGGTTAATTTTTTGTCTTCTCTCCACCAGGACGCCATGATTTTTCTAGTGTCATGCTTCTGGTAAAACTTCACAACAAAATCCATGCTCAAACGTTCATCTGGGTCCCTGAGCTTGTAATAATTTTGGACTTCTAGTGGGAGGAAAACCCCCGTGATTTTACCATTATCATCATTGATTACACACTTATTTGCATCAGTGTGATCAATGAGTCATTTCAAAAGTTCAATGCAAGGGAAAATTGGAGTCTTGCTCGCCACTATGTGTAGGTAAGCCTTGTGGATGTTGACGAAGACCTCATCGTCCAGCTCCCTTGTGTCAAGATCGCTATGTGGGGCATATTCTAGGAATTCTTCATGCTTGATTTTCTTGAACAGGTCTTCCCAGCGTGGGAACATTGTTTTGCCTCTGTGTTCCCAAAGGTTAGGGGATGAGTGAAGGCTTCTTTGGTGATCATCTTGATAATGGGCGTCGGCTTGGAAGTGAATTCCAATTTCCTTGCAACGTTCGGGGAGGATCCCTCTCCTGCTTCTGATTCTTGCAGCTTTGGAACTCTAGGAGATTTCCTAGTGGTAGGTTTCTTTGGAGGCATCATTCCTGCAACTGAAATCATTCAATTAGGGCCGGAATAAAGAGTAATATTAGATCCTAATTTACATGTGAGGTGGAAACAACAAAACCATACTGGTACATACCTGTATTCTTGCTAAAATCTATTTCTTAATACTCACTATACCGTGGATGCCTTCTCCGGGTCGTTCGTCTCGCTCCTCTAGATGTTCCAGACATCTTTGCACACAGAATTCTCTAGCTTATAATAATTCAGGATAATATAACGAGAGAGAACTTACCAATCGCATCAAGTCGTTGATGCAAGTAATGGGACGAAATTCAAAACTACTTACCGCCAATTTTCTGCAATCAATTTTATGTAGGTTGATGATGGAGGCGCGGAGGGAGGTGCACTATATCTATAGGCTAAAACGATCATTTTTCTTTGCGCACAAATTAGAAACTAATGCACGATCTTGGAATTAATCAATCGATTAAATGCATCGTATCTAGCGTATCTTAGATCTAAAACTTCCCCTCATGTCATTTTCGGAATGGGGAAGTCGGAGATCGACGCAAAGCTACGAGATTTTCATTGATACCTTTTTTTCTTTTTTATAAAAAGAAAAACCGTTGATGACAAAAATTTTCGAGAGTTGGTGGCCTAGAAAATATTTTACGCTCCTTACGGGTTTAGCTACTCACATTTCGTCAATGCCAAAATGCATTTACGGGATCAATCGTCGGCAATTCCTTTCTTTCCCCGCAAATGACTACTTCCTTTTATGTTTCGTCAATGCCGAATGAAATTGGTCATCAACAAATTTATTATGCAATGCTTATCTCGAAAGAACAACTCCCCTTTTACCGACGCTGACTAAAATTGGTGATTGACGTCCTTAGTTTCCTAGGACGATTTTCTTTCATCTCTGATTCTTCTGGGTGCCAAATTTTGGACGCGTCGGGTAAAACGATTTAGTGGTTGAGTCTTTAATCAAATGTTAATCCCTTTAAGTTATGATGGTTTTGACATGTTCAGGGAAACTTTTTAAAGAATCAAGGAGAAATTGCAGAAAATAATGATAAGCGAAAACAACATCGTTCTGAATTAGACAATACCAAAAAATTAAGTGGTACCCAAAAAGTAAAAATTGGCAGAGACTTTTTAGGGTGTGTCCAGAGCTCAACAAATGGCAATTGACTGGGCGAAAGAAGAATCTATGTTCTTCCTTCATACTCAGTTGATACGGAAGCTGGAGGGGGACCCAATTGGTTTTAAATCAGAGCTCCTTTTACCTTTGCATTTGAAATTCTCCAATCAATGCTTCTGGGTCTGCCTGTGGAGTTTTTAACCTCAATTCCTCCTTCGTTCACAGTAACCCTGACTCATCTCCCTTCCTTCGGCTACTGTTTATATTTATTATTATTATTATTATTATTATTATTATTATTATTATTATTATTATTATTTTATTATTATTTTTTTTGTTTTTCTTTTATTATTATTGGAAAAATTGTTTTAGGGCCTGACCATTTACTGGGAGGGCGTTAGGTTATCCCCTCAAATTATGAAATCGATAAGTTCCTGCCCCTATCTTTTCAGCAACCTAGAAAGGTCCAAGACATAGGTTATGAAAATTATAATGCTTCCCTTTTGGTTCATTTTCTCTGTCCCATTTTAGTACCGAGTCTCCTACCTCAAAACTCTTTTCGTTGGCGATATGCTTATCGAACCAGTGTTTCACTATCTGTTGGTGAGCTAGGAATTTTTACTTAGCCTTCTCTCTCTCTTCTTCCAGCATGAGTAGAGTATTGACTCTTTGTTTCATGGCTGATGAGGGTTCCTCGTTGGAATCTTGGGCCAATTGAAGAGATGACAGATAGAGCCCGTTTGGGAGGATGGCTTCTTGCCCGTAGACCAGAAAGTACGGGGAGTTTCCTATGGATTCTTTGGGTGTGAACCTATCAGCCCATAAGGCATTATGAAGTTTATTATGCCAATTTATGTGGTTATCTGTAACTATATTCTTTAATATCTTTACCAGATTTTTGTTAGTCGACTCCACCACACCGTTTCCCTGAGGGTAATAATTTGCAGAATACTTGATTATGATTCCTTTTTCCAGAGAAAACTCTACCAATAGCGTAGAGGAGAAGTAAGTTGCATTATCAAACACTAGAATAGAGGGGAGACCAAACCTTGTGATTATTTTTTGTTCTATAAATTGGATCACTACCTTCTCGTTTACATGAGTCAGAGGGATGGCCTCTGCCCAATTTGTGAAATAGTCGGTGGCAGTAAGAATGTATTTGTGCAGTTTAGAAGAGCTAGGTGTAATTTATCCTATGATATCCAAACCCCACTGCTCAAAGGGCCTTGAAACAGTCACAGGATGAAGTGGGACTGCTGCCCTTTTCTCCTTTCCAATGCTCATTTGACAAGTCTTACATTTTCTAACGTAAGTGTGCACGTCTTTGAACAAGGTGGGCCAGTAATAGCTGACTCTGAATCTTATGAGCAGTGGTGTGTCCAGCAAAATGTCCTCCGAAGAGGCCGTCATGAAGTTCATTTAGCACCTTGTTGGCATCTTCACATTCGAGGCACCTCAACAATACCCCGTCATAGTTAATCCAGAAAATCGTCGAATTTATAAGACGATATTATGCAGATTTTAATCTGAGGACTCTTCTCTCCCTGGGGTTGAGGTTTTTGGGACAAGTCCTGTGATATAGTAGGTAAGCCAAGTCCTTGTACCAGGAGTCTCATCCTAGGGATATGTATTCTACTTCTCCAAACCATAGATTTATTTCATTCTCCCACCCGGAGTCTTCATTTACTTGATCCTGGGCTTCGGCTGCGAGCTTGCACAGACCTTGTCCTTTTACTAACTTGGTAGGTTTTATGTCTAGATCAAATTCTTGGAATACTTACATCCAGTTCCCTCTTTGATCCAGGTGGATATCGTTGGCCACCCACCTTTTCCGACTGGCTCAAAACAGTTTTCTGGCAATTTTGGCAATTTATTATTTTTTAGCAGTTTTTAACTTTCGGGGCCATTTTGAGGGCCCAAATGAAGGTTTTTCACGATATAGGTTATGAATTATAGTCTAGGAAACAATTTAACCCCCAAAATGAATCTCCTTGATGATACCTTTCCAACGAGCTATCACATGCCTAAAACAGAGATCGTATGCAAAAGTTACGACCCTGGGAAGTTGATGTACTCACTTACCCAAACGGGGCCCACATGACTTTTGGCATTTCATCTCCTAGGGTTAGCTTTTTGGATGTCTAGGGTTTTGGAAATTCTGGTTTATTTTTAAAAAGGCCTTCATAGCCTCATTGTAATCATCTTCTTGTGAATGCAAGTAGCCGTCACATCTCTTCTCAGAGATAAGCTACCACCATTCTAGTGAGTCTTTCACTCTATATTTTTACAATCTTTGTACATTTATTTCATTAATAGAATTCATGTATTACTATATATTTGTGTTTATGGTTGCATCTCTGATACATTTATGTTATATTATTGAATATCTATGATATCTCTGTGAAATTCTCTATTATATCTCCGATCTCATTTTGTGCTGAAAATAATCTGGATCAATGGTATCAGAGCAGGCTGTTCTTGGTAATTTTTTATAGTAGATGTCCCCAACGAGGTCTGAGTATAGAAATTTGGGTCTCTAGATTGTCTCTCTTAAGGACAATCTCTCTCACACACCCTATAAACCCTCAATGGCGGAAGAAAATAAAAATGATGGAGAAGATGATCCTATCAATCTGTTGCTTGACCAAGCTCTCATGCGACAGAGGGATGAAATGATGGAGAATTTTTCCCACATCCTTCAACGTCTGCCGATAGAAACAGACACATCTTCATCAAGCGGACACTTTGGAGGCACCTTGCCTTTCAAGGTACAAGTTAATTTTGATATTCTTGTATTTGAAGGAAAGATAGATGCAGAAGCCCTAGACAAATGGTTATATATGCTAGAAGGTTATTTCTCTGTTCACAAATTTTTTGACAAAGAAAAAATCACCTTCGCACTCCATAAAGCTCTCCCCCATGTCAAACATTGGTGGGAAACTTATTGGGAGCATAGTACCACAGAGGAGTCTGAAATATATGGGGTCGATACCACTTGGGATTTTTTTGTGGATGCAGTAAAGGAACAATATTACCCTATTGGCAACTATGAGGACCAGTACATGAGATGGACCACACTGTGGCAAGAGAGGGGCCAAGTAGTTTCGGAGTTCACCAATACCTTCCATACCTTGCGCACCAAGTTGGGTATCAAAGACTCCGAACTACATTTGGTTCTGAAATACTATGGGGCTCTACACAGATACATCCAAAATGAAATGGAGTTTCTAGACATCTCATCACTCAGTGTTGCCTATCGATATGCTATTAAAATCGAGCAGAAATTTAAGCACTAGAACAAATGTGATTTTGGTTCTGCAAATCCTCAACAACCAAAGTATTACAAAGATGTCCCTAACAAACAGTCTCTCGAAAAGCAGTCCAAGCCACATGAAAAGAAGGGTCACGGGAAGACAAAGAAGGACACTGGAAAATGGTGTGATTTCCACAAAATCCCCTGGCACAACACCGATGAATGTCACTCAAAACAGTCATTGGTGGCCAAGATTAAAGACAAGGAGCCGAACAATGATTCTGAAATTGATTCTGAAAATACTGGTAAAGGAAAAATCAGTAACATAGACCCCACTGTTATTGTCGCGACCACAACAATCCAACCAGAAGAAGCAACAGATCCTAAAGAGGGGGGGCACCTTTTTCATTCACAGATGTGGGTGAAGGGGACCCCGCTGCATTTTATTGTTGATAGCAAAAGCCAGAAGAACCTCATCTCAGCAGAGGTCGTTAAACAGTTGGGATTGTCGACAACACCACACCCACAGCCATACAACATCGGGTGGCTTTGCCATGGACAAGATATCCGTTTCAGCCAGCAATGTCGATTGTCATATGACATCGAACCCTTCAAGGATGAGGTATTATGTGATGTTGCCCCACTAGATGTTTGTGATGTTCTCTTGGGCTAACCATATATGTACAGACACCATGTTGTTTATGAGTCTTGACCCCGTAGTGTCATTGTTACTTTGGGGGGTTATCTCTACAGAATACCAGAGGTAGTTCCAAATATTGTTCCACCTAAAAAGTGTCGCAAGGTAGTATCTCATACTGCAAAATTCAGCTTCTTCACAATCTGTTCAAAAGGGGAACAGAAGGACACTACAACCACTGCAGCCTCGCCCCAAGCACCTTCTATCAAATAGAAGTAGGTCGACAAGGTTACAGAAAAGTGCAAAGATTCCTTCTACACATCGTCCCCTCATGTAACTCAACTTGTTGAATAGCCTCAGCCTCAATAGGTTCGTGACAGACTTCCACAAACTAAGCAGTGCGACGTCTCCAGTAAGGCAAGCAGCTCACCAAGATGCAGATTCAGCAAACACTTTTCCCTCTCCCCTGGGAACTCAACGCAATGGAGACCATTGCTTCCTAAGGAGGGAGGATTGATATAGGTGGATATCAGTGACCACCCACCTTTTCCAACTGGCTCAAAACAGTTTTCTGACAATTTTGGCAATTGACTATTTTTAGTAGTTTTTAACTTCTGGGGCCATTTTGAGGGCCCAAATGAAGGTTTTTAGAGATAGATATTTTCAATGATATCCAAAGGCATGATTGAGCCCCCAAAATGAATCTCCTTGACGATACCTTTCTAACGATCTATCACACTCCTAAAATGAAGATCGTATGCAAAAGTTACGACCCCAAGAAGATGATGTACTCACTTATCCAAACGGGGCCCACATGACTTT
>CBVK0100097535.1:0-32152 GCA_900067695.1 Picea abies
CTCTTCCGATCTCACATTTAAATTATACTAGTTAAAATATATATATATATATATTATAAAATTAAATATTTCTAAACCCAAATATGTTATAAAATTAAATATTTATAAACCCTTTACAAAATTGAAAATATTACATATTCATTATATCCAGGCCTCGAAACATTTTTTTCGTTTTTAAATATATTCGGCCGGAAATGAAAAAATTGAAATGTCAAAAATTACAGGACGAGAATAATTCAACCGTCAATTTCACTGTTCACGGTTAAAAATTAGCTGTACTTATTGTGTAGGATAGTCCTATCTAATTTTATTAATTTTTTCTTTAGTTTTTTTTGTGGTAGGATAACCATGTGCTATGTTTGATCTGCTCAAATAAAATATAACTTTTTATAAAAAAAATTAATCGTTATAAATTGTAAAGTTGTTTTTGTGTTAAATGCATTGTAGATATGAGCTATGTTTCTATATCATTTATGGAGTTGTTACATTGAATTAACCTGGGTGTACTGCCTTCATCTCTGATCTTCTCTTAATAATGTCACACATAAAACGCTGTAACACATGAAAAAAAGTAAATGACACTTTATAAATTTGCATAAAACTTCATAACTATAATTTATAAATTTTAAATATGAAGAAAAGGTAAATTTACATTAAAATTTTATATCTATAAAGAAAACAAACAGGAACAGAGAACAGGAAGGATTTGAAATTACATCTCAGATAATACAATTTATTTGTCCATCCAGTATAAAAGATAGATTCATTATAAAATATAATAATTATTATTTTAATATAAAATAAATAATAATAATAATTTATAATTCTTATTATGTTTAAAATTAATATTATATTAATTATTAAAAAAAAATGAATATCAAACAATTCTATTTAACAATATTTATAAAAAATATTTTTTTTATTAAATTACACTTTCAACTATAAACTATTTTTTATTTATATATATAAATATATAAGTACCATCGAAGATGGTCAAGGTAGAAAAGGGCACTCATGTAGTAGAAGGTTTGCATAAGTCTTGGTGGTGACATATGGGTGCTCTACGATGGAGTCTAACCGAGAGTCAAGTGCAATCACATGAAGCGTGCACAGACTTGGTAGGAAGTAGGGACGATTGCAGAGTTGTAGTGAAGGTTGCGAACAAAAGATGGGCAAAATAGTAGATGTCTTCGACATGATGGCAGGTCTGCGACGATGACGAGTCACAGAGAAGAACCACCAAGAGGCCAAGTAATGTTGAGCCATGCGCTCTATGTTTGTTCTTTTGTTGTAACAAGAGTTGTGGCTCGGTTCTTTGGAAGATTATAAAGAAATGGGTTTTAGGCCGGTTTGGTCGCCCACTTGTACATTTCGTCTTGTTGCTTTACTTGAATGGTTTCTTTTACTTTTGTAGCTAAGTCTAAGATAGCGTAGACATAACATAAATAATAAACAAAGATGTAATGAAGTAAGGCATAGTCTGGATTAAGTAGTTTGGTGTAGATTTGTTTTCAAACAAACGATTGTGGTGTCACACAATGACTGGGAGCGTCAGGTGATTCCGCCACTCAACCATAGGCTTTCTAGGCCCGTGACAGATGGTATCAGAGCGAACCTCAGAGAAGACTGTGGAAGTGGTTCTGGTGGACGATTTGGTAATCTCTTCACCACTGTCACTTACGTGACAAATGGTATCAGAGCCGAATTGATAGACAATTTGGCAAGCTCGTGGAGCAGACAAGGCGAATAAACTCAAGCAGGAAAGCAAGGTCAGTTTGGGTGCATTGAGCATGGGTGATTGCGAAGATAGTTCTGTGGTGATGGAATGAAGCTCTATTGCAGAATTGTAACAATGATTGCAGAAGTTCAACAATAGTCAGTGAGTTGGGTCACCGTCATGACTTTGATGACAAAATGAAGTTTGGTCGCAATGCAGACAACTGAGCATGAATTCCATAGTGACAACTTTGTGTTGTGCACTACAGATTTGTGCATGGTGTCCTGGTGTGAAGACATTATAGGGCACAAAGATAAAAGACGGGGAAGGGAGGTTTGTTTGCATGCATGGTTCATATCATACTTGGATACATTTTCCACCGTTCCAGCTTCTTGTTGTGCACTACCGAAGAGAAGTTGGGTTAGTTGGGTTGCGATTGAGGATCGCATATTTTAGATGGATTTCAGTTAACAATAGAAGAATTGACAATTGATTGATGTGCATTGTGTCCTGATGTCGAGGCATTGCAGGGCGCGAAGATAATAGACAAAAGAATGGAAGATGGGTTCAGTTGGGAGCCATGAGGAAAGTGACTTAGACGGATTTCATCCATCGCAATGTTTTGGTTGGAGGCTTGTGCAAACCTTCCTGGGCACACCTCACCAAGACATCTCTACAACGTTGTTATGAGGTAGCCAAACGTAGAGAAAGGATGATGAAAGGAAACCGAGTGGGGAGCATGAGAAGCTTGGGACTTAGATGAATTTTGAAGTGTGCAGACTTGGCTTGTTTCATGAAGCAACCATGACAAGTTTGCGTAGCCAAGTCATTGGTGGAATTGCAACCTGATTCGTGAATGTTACCAAGGAAGGCACAAATAGAAGAAAGCATGAGTTTCTATTTAAGGAAGATAGAAGTGATAGCAAGGGAGTCGTTCAAGAAGTTCGTCAAGAACTACAATGGGCATGATGCACGATAAGAGATTTGAGGGCGGTTGTTGGTGGTATGGGACATGGAGTTGTTGTTGTTATGGGAAATTAGGTGCATGAAAATTCTTGGGGAGCTTGGCTAGGGCAGATTGATATGGATTTGTTGATTGGCAGATGTATTGACACGAATGCGTAGTAGGTGCAGAATTTCTTGGGTGGTCCCTTCAACTTGAATAACTTGGGAAATTGTTGAGGTCATGTGCACATAAATCAACACGTGCAAGAATCCTATGAATGATGTTGTGGGATTATAGATAAGAGGATCGCACAAACATAATGAAATGAAGCATGAAGGAAGAGTAGTGCGAAGGTGACTATTGGATGTACGAAATCAACACACTTGGACATTTCGTGGACAAGTGATGAAGAAGATGGGAGGTTGACCGATGAAGCCAGGTGTTGGTTACTATTTCCCTTCTCGGGTTGTCTAAGTTATTGACCCAGGGTTCATGTCATTCGGGGTTCCAACAAAGCCTCTAAAACTATCGGCCCTCCTAGTAATCCAGAAGGCAACACAACACCCGGAAGGTACTGCACAGTCTCACCCGAGATAGCTTTAAATGGGTGACTGTAAGACTCAAGTGTTTACAGCCTAGGACAGAGTAGGGGATATGGGTTTCTTGATTAAAGCTAGGTACCGTGAGTTGTAAGGTAAACTACTTATCCCTTGAAGTCACATACATATATTTCATAGTTTAATTCCAACAGAGTATAAACAAATTCATAACAATGTGCTAACTCATTCATTAAGCTTAACCATTAATTGTTGAAAGAAAGAAGAGACATGCATACATTCAACATATTACACGAGTATTACCGTGGTTCACCCCCTCCTGGGCTACGTCCACAAAGATTTGGCTCTTGGCTCTTTTATTATGGCAGTTCTGCATTCTTGTCGCCACGTACTTACAATTCTCCCCAAAACTGGGTAAGATCTACGTGAGGCGAACCAGATCGCACCGGATTCTACAGCCTGCGGTCTAATCCTATGATCTACCTTTCCTCGTATCTTCTTTTCTCAACAGCTTACAGAATCGGTTCATATAGCTAAAAATATTACATATTGCCTATGCTCCTGCGTGGTTACAGTCTCCAAAACTTAACTCCAAAGTCTAACCCTCAACAACAATAATAGAACTAACAACAACCAACTACCAACCACTTATATGATACTTTTGTATCTATATTTATACATTTCGGGCTCTTCATCCTTTTATAGAATGTTACCAAAACCCTAACCCTTCTTACGTTGGTTCTTTCTCCCATGCGCGTTTTGTTCTTCCTCAAGCTGTCGCTTTACTTTGTGCATGCTTTCTTGCATGCGCATGTGATGTTCTTTTGCTAGTTGTTACTTCATTTTTTTGGACGCTTTCTTTCCCACAATCGTTCTTCTTTCCCCTTTGGCCTGGTGCCAACAGGCCCCCAACACTGACATGTGACTCGTCCCAAGTCACCTAACTTGTCTATGTTTCCTTGATCTCCTTAGTGATCATCTGGAACTGTTCCTGCAGCTCCGCTGCTTTTGTCAGTGCCTGTGCGGTTTTCTCCTTGATGGTGTCAATTGTATGAGCTGCCACTTCCTCACTCATTAGTCCTCTGCATTCTAGCTGAGTCTGTGTTGTCTATTTTCTGGCTTCTTCTGCTACCGGTTCCTGCAATGGTTTTATTTGAGTCTGACGCTCCTGTTTTTGTGTTTGCGTAATGATAAGTTCTGTATGTATCTTCTTCAACTCTTGCGTTCCCTTGACCCGTTTTGGAATTGGTATGGTCTTCTGTCATTGCTTGAGTTCTTGGATCGTTGCATTGATCCTCTCCTCCTCCTTATCCTAGTGTTGGACCTATGGATCCTATTCCAGCCTTGTCCAAAGTTGTGTTGCTTTATCTAGCAAGTCGGTTATCATGGTGACCTGTTTTTCTAGCTCCTGCAGTCACATTACTGCTTTCTGCTTCCTTTTCTCCATCACTGCTAGTGGAGTTGTCGGTCTAATCGGTCCGCGAAGAGTCTTGATCTCCTTTTGATACTGATCGATTGCCTGCACAATCTGGTCGATATTTTCTATGGCTGGGAGTTCATTTCCTTGCATAGTAGTTGGAAGTTTCCCAAAAAATTCTTCCACTTTGCGTTCTAGCTCATTTCTGCATTCTTTCTCCTCATGAGTTTCAGATTTGGCCTGTGCACAAATTGTTTCCAGTGCTTCCTGCTTCTTTGTTGCTTATTGTAGCTCGACTAAGTTCTTATGTGCTCGCGATTGCATCTCTCAGCCGACGCTAACCTGTAGTTTGTATAATGCTCTTGATGGCATCTGTGTCAAGACCAATTGGATATGATCCAAATCCTTCAGTTTTGTTTGTCCCACAATTTCATCCATTCACATCATGCTAGGATTTATCTAGACCATGGAATGTGCGTGTGGTATTGGAAGAACTGGGTCGTGTTCTTCTACCTCCACCCTTTCTATGGTCTGTGTGGTCGATGACTCTATGCCTCTACTGCTACTCGTGATCTGGGCTTCCCCGAATTTCTTAAGGAGTTGTCCCATGTATGTTAGTTCCTTCTGCAGTTTATCCTTGTGGTGCGCGGCATGATCGAAATCCTCTGCAAGGCAGTCTTGGATCATTCTAGCAATCATCTCTCCATCGTCCTTCGTGATTGTGTAGTTCGGTGGTGGTCGGTGTGCCTTCGTTTTCTTGCGCACACTTGCTTCCTGTACTATTGGTCTCTTAGTTCCCCTTGGTTCCTATGTGATGGGGTTCAATGCAGTTTCCTGTGCTCCCTCATCCAGTTTCCACTGTCCATTGGTCGACTGAGTGGTTTATGTCCTCCCCTTCTAGGTCCTTGGCTGCTCTGAGTCGTTTTCTGCCTGAGTCAACTTGGTTTGGTCCATTCTTTGTTTCTTGGGTACTGGGATTTGTGGAGGCTGTGTTTTCGTCTGTGCAACCCCTCCTTTTGTTGTTTGTCCCAGTACTTCTCTGGGTATCGTTGGAATCCTCCATTCATCAAGCCATTCGTTGATGATCATGTTGATATCTCCCTTGGTGATGCAGTAGCGCATCTGTAGCCACTGTTTATCCAGATCATGCCTTGGTTGTATCCACATGGCTTGTCGCCTAGCCCAGAAATTGGCAATGCCCCTGTATCGTGCGACAGCCTCTGGTGTTATTCTCCATGCTCGACTGATGGGTTCTTGTATCTCTCGTAGGTAAGCTTCAAATACGATTCATTTCTCCTTCTTATTCTTGGCTAGTGGTGAGGATCTCAGGATGCGATATCTTGCTCCTCCTCGTTGTGGTGTGGTACAAAAGACAACGTGTTCTGGTTCTCGCCATCCCATGAAAGCTATGAGAGTGATCAGCCATGAGTAATGAAATTCTATACCTGTGTCCTGCGTGTCTTTGCAGTCAACTTGGAACAAGTTTGATAGGTATGGCGCCCAACTCATGGAGGTGCCTTCTATGCACTGAGATGCAACAATAATGACTCATGTTGGTACTTCATCTTTGCGGCATTTTCTTAGCAGTTTGCAGGATAATATCTTTGCGCCCAATTGCATCACAGCATTGTTGATCCGTTTGATTATAATGCCTCTTGTTCCCTTGTCGGTACCATATTTCTTCTTCATCTCTTCTGCCAATGTTTTTTCCTTGGACTTATCATCCAGAATCAGCGCGGGATCCATACCCTCGATGGGTAGGCCTGTTATCTGAGTGATAAGTTCGACAGTTATGGGGACGGGTTTGTCCAGCCATACATCCCCTCCATGTGTAATTGCTAATAGTTTCTTGACGCATGTCGACGCATATTAGCCTCTGCCAAAGTGTGGTATCTTCAGCAATCCTAGAATTCTTGTTCTGTCCAGTCCAGTTTCCCACTGGTGTGGCTGAGTGATGGTTTCTCCGAGTTGGTTCACAACTAATTTATGCATAAAGACCTATGGTGCAAACTCTAGATATTTGGTTTCGTCTGCTACGTCATGGTCAGAATACTTGACCTTCCCGACGTGACCCAATAGTTCCGGGTCCACCTGTACTCCCTTTGGTATGCGAGGTAGCACAATCTTTGCAGTCAGTTTCTTTCGAGGTGAGCTCAGTATATGAACTCAGTCCTCCTACTATGTTGGATGGCTTAGTTCCAGCAACTCCTGGTTTTTCTCCCATCATCCACTTTGGCCACACCCAGGTAGTTCCAACGATCTCCTCGGCTGGGTGACCTAAGCCGGGTGCTTGCGTCTCGTCTAGTTTCTTCTTTGTTCTTAGATGATGTGTCATTCTGTTCACTTCCACGATTTCTTCAGTATGTTTCGGTGGTATTTCCTAGTGGGTTTCTTCTTCTTTGTTCTGAGGCTCGTGCACTGCTGCTGGTGTATCCTGTTCCATGGCCTTTGTTTGTGGTTATGGAATCTCTTCTAGTATTGGTATGGACTCCACTGGGATTTCCTATGGCGATGGTATTTCATCAATATCGATGATCTCTGGTGGTTGTTGCTCGTTTTCTTCCAGTCGTCCTCATGACCTAGTCTAAACCCTGGATGATCTGGTTGTATGGCCTAGTTCTGCGAGTTTCAGTGGTGCCATAATGGTGTCTGTCGAATGTTTGTTGAGTTCAAATGGCTTCGGTGAGATCTGTGGTTTCGCTCTATTTGTTCTCGTTGTTGTTGCTCTTTTTTTTTTCTCCTTTCACGAATAGACTAACTACTTCTATGCTTGTGTGTTGTATGGGCTTGTCATGAAGCTTTTCAAGGACGCTTCCTCCATCATGTGATTAATGCACCATAATTGTGGGTTCAATGCATCCACGGTGGTTTCATACTTTCCATTACGCTTACTCTGTCGTCTCCAGTTGGCACATTTAATGTGACATCCCCTCCATCCTTGCCTTGATTTAACTTTGCCTCATGTTGTCCTGTCAACCTGGTTTTGTCGACTTTCCTTTTCCCGCTTGTTTCCTTTTTCAATATGGATGTTATTGTTTCCCTTGCTGGCTTCGTGTTTCGTATGCGACTTGTTCTTCATGCTGTGCACTTTTTTTATTTTTATTTTTACTACACGGTGGGTGGTCGACTGTCCTTGTACACCTTTAGCCGGTTCCCATTGATCATTCCTCTGAGGTCTGGGCCTGCTAGAAATATTAACTATACAACTCCTCCGTTCGTGACTGATTTTACCTCGTATGGTCCTAGCCAATGCATTCTGAACTTTCTTGGGTGTTGCAATGATTTACTATCATAGAGAAATACTAGATAGCCTTTCTTGAATGTCTTCCTCTTGATGTGACGGTCGTGCCAAGCTTTGTCTCTTGCTTTCTGTACTTGTTGGTGGAATCCTTCCAAGATTCGGTCTTCCTCCATTGGCAGTAACTGATTCATTCTTTCCTGTATTGTGCCTCATTCTCTCATGTGTGTGATAGCTGCTACACGTAGACTGGGTATTAAAAATTATAACGACACTACTGCTTCTTGACCATAGACTAGTTTGAATGGTGTGTGGCCTGTCAACTTTTTTCATGTGGTTCTATATGCCCATAACACTGCTAGTACCTTGAGGTCCCAATCATCCCTGTTGACGTTACATATCTTTGTCAAGGCGCTCTCTAGAATTTTGTTGAAGGCTTCTACCGTGCCATTTTCCTGTGGATGATACAGTATGATTTTTTGGTGATGAACTTCAAACTCTTCGAGCATCACTCGGATGGTGCTATTTATGAAGTGCGTTCCTTGGTCGCTCATAAAAATGCTTGGGCACCCAAATCTAGTAATTACATGTTCAAACAGAAAGTGTGCAGCTATCTCTGTGCTACAATCTTTTACTAGTGCAACTTCCACCCATCTTGTTAGGTATTCCATCGTGGTGATAATATATCTCACCCCCATTCTTTTGGCTGGTGGGTTAATGGGTCCCACAAAGTCTATCACCCATTTTTCGAATGCCTGAAGTGTCACTTGCGGTCGTAGTGGCATCTCGTCCCTTCTGTTAGGGTTTTCCTACCCTTTGAAAGACATCACAATGTTGACAATACTCTTTTGAGTCTTTGTGGATTATTGGCCACCATAATCTTGCACAGTAGCTTTTCCTGCATAATGCCCTCCTGCTATTCCCTCGTGGACTTATACTAAAATTATTGGTCGTTCGTGGTCTAGTATGTATCTTTGTAAGATGTTATTTGCGCCCATCTTGTATAGATGTCCTGTGATCAATTGATAGTCAGCTACACAGACTACCAGGTTCTTCTTTTGCGTAGTGGTATATTCCTACGATGCAGTACCTGTGCTCAAGTACTGGATGATCTCTACGAAGTAATTGTTAACAATCTGTACTGAGAATAGTTGTACATCTGGAAAGTTGTCTTCTAAATTCGTTGGTTCCTCTCCATTTGTGACCCTCGATAGGTGGTTAGGTCCTGCATTCAATTTTCCTCGTTTAACTATTACCTCAAAGTCGAATTCTTGAAATAGCAATAACCATCAACAGATTCTCCCCCCCAACACTGGTTTGTTGACTAGGTATTTCAGGGTTGAGTGATCTGTAAACATCTTAATGTGTTTTCCCAATAGGTAATGTATGTATTTATGTAGTGCATAAACCATAGCTAGGCCTTCTCTTTCTATCTTGTTATAATTCTGTTCTAAGTATGATAATTTTCTGCTTGTGAATGCTATCAGGTGATCCAAGTCTCCTACTCCTGATTGCACCAAGATATCTCCAAGTGTTATCACTGATGCATCTACATGTACATGGAATGTCTTCTCCCAATCTGGAAATACCAATATTGGTGTGGTGACCATCTTTTCCTTCGGGGTATCCAGACTGTGTTGGCATTCATCGTTCCATTGACACTTTGTATCCTTCCTTAGCCGTTTTTCCATTGATGTTGTAATATGCACATAGCCTTTGATGAATTTCCTGTAATATCCCATATGTCCTAGAGTTTCTCTTAGTTGGCAGACTGTTTTGGGTGCTGGTAGGTTAACAATGACTATGATTTTGGTCGGATCCACTAGCAAACCAAACGGTGTTCCAAATATGAATTTCTTGATATTCAGTGATATCTGGCACTGTCTGCATTGTTCTAACATCAATCATAAAACTTCCACATGGTTTTTTAGTAAGATATACACTTTCCAATCATCTAGGTACACTTCGAGGAATTGATGGATGAATTCCTTAAATGTTGTGATGACCACTCTAGAAAATATCATAGGTGCATTCTTTAGTCTGAACGACATAACTGTATACTGATAAGATCCCCATTCTATCGCGAACATGGTCTTGTGTCTATCCTCCTGTGCTATCTTAATTTGATGATATCTTGAGAATCCATCGGTGAATGAGTAGGCTTCATGGCCTCCTACGTTCTCGAGTACTTCATCCATGAACGGTGTGGGGAATGGGTCGTGTAGGCATGCATCGTTCAACTTCCTCAAGTCGACGCATATCCTAATCCCTCTTCCATGTTTCTTGTCCTGTACTACCATCGGGCTTATCCATTATGATTCTTCGACTAGTTCGATGATGCCGGCCTTGAGCATCCTGTCGATCTCATCTTTAACTTTCTGTTTATATATGGGGTTCAATCTATATGGTTGTTGTTTAATGGGTCTCACATCAGGTTTGAGTGGTATCTTCATTTCTCCTAATTCTCCGGCTATTCCTTTCATCTCTGTAAAGGTTGTGGAAAAAAGGTCGTTGTATTCGTGCAACAATTCTATGATGTTTTTTAGTGTCTGTTCATCCCAATAATCTCCAATGCTGACCATTTTGGGTTGCTCGATGGTCCCTATATTTATTGACGCAGAGATGACCTTTGAATCTAAGGTTGGTCCTTCCACATATCTCTCTCCATCGACTTCTTCGATTTGAATATCGCGTGGATCATCTTCATCCGGTGCTTCCTCCTGTACATGGTAGCATGATAGTAGATCCTTGATTGTCTACTTATTTCACTGTTGTACCTCTGTGATAGCTTCCACTTCCGGTTCTTCAATGAATATGACGTCTCTAATCTGTTTCAGGGCCATGTCCATGTTTGGGTTCTCATGCTCGAATGAGAAAGTGACTGTAAAGTTCTGTTGGAGTGTCACCCATGTTTTTATAGGATAAATCAATATATGTTGACATTAACAGATCTCCCTAGATCCACCTAGATCTAGAACAAAATAGGACATTACATGACACTTCCCCTAAGTTACAATCATTGAATTTGTCATTGAAGAAGGAATACGTGACGTACCTTTAGATATCGTTTCCGTATGTCTTTGTCGTCCCTGCTTCTCTTTGGTAGCCTGAGCAGTTGTATGTTACCGTGAGCATCATCTATGATGCTAGATTGTAGAAGCCATAGGCTTCATATTTTGATATTTTGGTCTTTGGACAAAAACTTTTGTAAAACTTTTGATCGTTATATATATATGCGGCTTCTATCGGCTTACTTTTTTTTGTATAATACATGTGATGTGTGATTGGTTTTATAAAAGTCTCATATGTTTGTCTAACACATAATTAGCTAAACCATCCGTTAATGTATTTAGACATCTAGGAATGTGTTGATACTCGATATAATCAAAATAACATTCCAAGAGGCGAATTCGTAGATATACCCACAATAAAGTAGGACTTCAGATAGCATAGACATTACTTAACTATAGCACTACTAGTTGCGAATCAAGTCGTATAACCAGGTGGAGGATACCAAGCAAAATAGCATTAGTCAACAATTAGATGACGACGCTATATTCTGCGATATTATTGGTCGCACGACCAAGACAAACACCTCATAGACTGATAAGTTCGTTTGTAGGTGCATAAATTTCCCATGTAACACAAGAAAGGTTCTGAGTACTACGACTAGTGCCATCGGCGAAGCCAATGTGGGGTAGCAAAGACTCCGACATATGGAAACCAAGCACAACGCAAAGTAAGCGGTTGAGGATAAAAACCAAATAACGAAAAAGCACACTAAAGTAACACACAAAAGTATGATATAATAAAATACAAGCACTCATGCACAGGTGACCTAAGCATAGTACTTCTTTAAGTAAATTCCATTTCTGGGTTCACTCAAAGGGATACCATCGTAGTCCACTAACTCATAGGCTCCTTTCTCCAACACTCGTCTGACGATATAAGGACCTCGCCACATAGCCTCAAATTTTTCGGCTCCTATCAAATCTTGATTTTGTTCATAAAGGAGAACTAGATCACCTTCAGAGAAAACACGTGGCTTGACATGTTTGTTGTATTGGGCTTTGACGCGTTTCTTCTGGGTTTCTATAACTAGGGTGGCATCACAACGGGTTTCGTCTAGTTGCATAAGATACAACAGACATTCTTCTTCAGCAGAAGTGTTTGGGAGAAGTTCAACGGCTAGCTTTAGAGACGGTATCTCACATTCAATCGGAAAGATGGCTTCGAGGCCATAAACTAACTGAAAAGGTGTAAACCCGGTAGCAAACTTGACAGATGTCTGGTAAGCCCACAATGCTAAAAACAACATTATGTGCCAACTAGTTTTGTGAATCCCTATCATTCTTCGAAGCATGGTAATGAGGACTTTGTTTATTGATTCAACCTAGCCATTGGCCTATGGGTAATAGGGTGTTGAGTTTTCATGGCGAAGACCCAACTTTTCGGTGAGTTCTGACATCATGAAGTTTATAAAGTGGCTACCGTGATCAGTAACGATAGCTTGAGGAACACCAAACCGAGCAATGATGTGATTGAATATGAATAGTGCTACATTCTTTCCGGTATTATTGAATGTAGGCATCGCCTTGGCCCATTTCGTAAAGTAATCTATGGCTACAATAATGTATCCATGCCCCTCGACCGAGTGAGGGTGACATGTCATGAAATCGATACCCCATTTCACAAAAGGTCCAACAGAGACTACAGGGTGTAGAGGAGCAGGGTGTGATCGTATTTTGTTGTTGTATGTTTGGTAAGCGTGGCATTTTTGGACAGCGATAATACAATCGTTGAATAAAGAAGGCCAAAAATACCTAGCTCATAAGATCTTTTGGGCAGTAGCATACCCAAACATATGAACACCACATGCTCCATAATGGTAGTCATTCAAGGCTTTCTCGACTTCGTCAAAGGTGAGGCATCGTTGAAAAACAGAGTCAATCCCACGACGATAAAGGGTATCACCAAGGATAATACACTGACGGGCTTGGTAACATATTCGACGACGGTTAGTGCTAGAAAAATTGGGCCTGGAAGTCTGAGTCTAGAGATATATAATGATATCACCATATCAAAGGTCATCAGAACTAATCAGAAAAAGGGATTCATTGGGTAATGAATCCTCTGCTACATTTTCCGTCTTAGAACAGGGAAGGTCGCATATCAATTCGACAAACACCAAGTATTTCTTGGACTTAGCGTGTTCGAATTCATAGTCAAACTCCTGGAGTATTACGATCCATTTGGAGTATTTTCCCCTTAGCAATTGGCGTGTAAGAATGTGTTGCATAGGGTTGCAGTTGGAAATCATAGTAGTCTTGCGTAAAAGAATATAGTGTCGGAAACGTTGAACATCTTGGATGGCAGCCAAGGCCGGTTTTTCAACATGTAAATAATTGGTTTCGGTAGTTGTGAGACTCCGACTCA
This sequence comes from Picea abies, assembly GCA_900067695.1. Classification (NCBI taxonomy): domain Eukaryota; kingdom Viridiplantae; phylum Streptophyta; class Pinopsida; order Pinales; family Pinaceae; genus Picea; species Picea abies. The sequence goes on from CBVK0100097535.1 coordinate 13,312, forward strand.
AATAATAAATGATATGTTCGTCATGAGAATCATCCTCTTGGACTAGAACCATAGCAATGGTGTAGTCCGAGGCTGCGAGATACAAGAAATAATCGTGACTATAATTAGGTGGGAAAAGTAGTGGGGTACGGGTTAAAGTCAGTTTTAAATCTTTGAAAGCTTTATTGGCAGGGGTATCCCATACAAACTTAGAACCTTTCTTGAGCAGTCGAGTAAATCTGAGGGTTAACTCAACATAGTTTGGGATGAAACGACGTAGAAAGTTTGCCTTCCCTTGCAAAATTTGTTGTTGGCGAAGTGAGGAAGGAGGAGGGAGATTGAGAATTTCCTCGAACTTCAAAGGATCTACCGTGATCCCTTGACATGAAACAATAAAGCCCAGAAGTCGACTGGATTCTACACAAAAAACACATTTGTGTGGGTTTAAGCGTATACGGTAAAACTGACATTGGAGGAAAATGGCTCAGAGGTGTGTTGGATGATCGACACGGTGCATGGAATGAGCTGGTAGGTCATCGAGATATGGTTGGACAATGTGCTTTATATCATCAAAGGCATAAGACATAACACGTTGAAAAGTCCCGCCAACATTCTTTAAACCAAAGGGTAGTTTCCGATAGGCAAAAGTGCCCCAAGGACAAATAAAAGTGGTCTTGTGTTGGTCGGCGGGTACGATATTGATTTGATTATATACGGAGAAACCATCCATCAAAGAGAAGATTTCACTCCCGGCACAATCGTCGACGATTTGGTCAATGAAGGGGGTGGGAAAGTTGTCTTTAGAAAAATCTTTGTTAATATCCCTATAATCAATGCACACGTGGATCGTACCTTGTTTCTTTTTAACCGAAACAATATTGGAAACCCAGTCAGTTAGAGCCACGGGGTAAATAAAGCCAGCTTTAAGATGTTTCTCAACTTCAATATTGATAGTAGCTACTTTACATGGGTGGACCGGACGAAGTCATTTCCGGACGGGTTTAGCACCCAGGTATGTCTTAATCTCGTGTACAACAATGTCGGGGTCAATACCCGACATTTCTTCATAGCTCCATGCAAAGACGTCACATAATTCTTGAAAAAGAGACTTCTAGGTGACAACTTCATCATTGGAACACGAAGCTCCGATATGCACATTTTCGACAACTCCAGGTTTAATGGATATGTCGAGGGGGATGGTGGGTGAGATATTACTTAAGTTCCCTTCATAGAACATATCATGTGTAGACTCGGGAATAGTAGAAATGACAACAACGGTCGACAGAGTCGAGATCTGTTAGTGACTCTCAATGGTGTGTTGTTCCAGGAAGAGAATGGAATGATGATGTCCATCGTCCCAAGGGGTATCTTCCATGGACATAACAGACATAATCATCTTGTCTGTAGGAAAAATGACACGGAATGGATCTATAGATAGATCACAAGAGAGGGGGTAGAGGGGGTTGTCGATTGAATGGCTTGATAAGAGGATTCGACTGGACTCAAAGGCATTTGGTCACCATAGCAAAGATGATCACCAGGGTTGGGTACTATCCATGGGTCAGAAGATGCAAGGGTTTCTTGAACACAGGTGGAAATCATGTTGATCGAGGCGACAAACGGATGTGGAATATCGGGTGGTGGAATGGGGAAAGTACCCATCAAAGAAGAATATTTAAGAAGACCTACACCAACATTCTCATATCCAGGGGGTGTTTTTGCAATGAAAGGTACGTTATTGGTATGTGTATCAGAGTTAAAGAAGGCCAATTGGTCCACCGTAAATACTTTTCCTTGATGTGGGAAATGTACGACACGAAAAAGAGTGGACACAACTGCACGCATGGAATCGATCCAGCTACGACCAAGTAGAAGGTTGTAATTGAGAGGAGCGTCAAAGACCTCAACTTCAACGTTGATCATTTTTCCTTCTAACATAATAGGAAACGAAGGGAGGACACCATAAGGCTTAAACCCAGAGCCATTAAAGGCTTTGAGCGTGTTGTGTGATTCGATTAAGGGAGGAGAGTCGATGGCTTTCTAGTAGGAAATAGACATGAAACATGTCGAGGCACCCTCATTAATAATGGTTCTACAAATTTTCTTTTCGAAGACAATAACTTGTATTTGAAATGCGAGTTGAGGGGGTAACCTTGGAATGTGATATTCCAAGTAAAAAATTATTAAATTTCTATTTGTAGGGTCGATTCCACCAATAGATTTCAACATTTCCTTTCGTTGTGTGGGACAACTCTGAAGGACTTCGAGGGTTGACATCGCAGACGATGCTTGGGAAAGATCTTCTACAATATTGTAGTTTTGGGCAGCACGCGCATGAGGATTGAAAGCAAACTTTCGAACAACATCCTTCGGGGGAGGGCGAAGAACTGTGTCTAGGCTCGGTCGTTTGAGATGAAGAAGACCATTGGTAGGTGGAGCTAATGGAGATGGTTGGACCAAGGAAGGAGGTATTTCATCAACCTTCTCTTTGGAGGAAGAATAATCTTTGGCTCGAGTGGTAAGTGTGATATCATTCTTCTTTGAATCACTTGTACACATTAAGACATAGGATGTAGTGGAGGGGGAGGGTTGGTCTTGAATGACTAATTGGGCCTGCTGTTGAGAAGGGAAGGGTTGTGACAACACGGCCAGAGTAGGTGGTTTTGGGGTCCCTTGAAGGAACTTAGTAACCTCGTCTCGTCTTGGACAATCCTTAGTGTAGTGATCATCACCACAGATAAGACAAGGGTAACGGGGTTTGCGCTTATCCTTATCGTCAACAGGTTGTGTTTTGGTCTTCTCAGATTGCGGAGTATTTTTATCCTCCTTATTCTTACCCTTCTCTTTTTTGGATTTATTATTTCCGCCATGGGTAGATTGAACAGAGTTCACCTCAGACGTCTTACCGGTGGGAGGAGTAGGAGACGGAGCATGTTGAACATTAGAAGCAACGGACTTGGGGTTGGTGGTAGAGGCTTGTGTGGAGTGGGGTTGGGCATGGAAAGTGCCAATCACACCATCAACCACATGAGAAGTAGCATGAGTAGTTGAAGTAGCAGTAGTAGAAGGATGAGGTGCGTCAGGGAGTGAATCATAAAGAGTACCTGTTTGTGAGTAGATGAGGTCAAGGTATTGAGCACGATTGATCCCCTATTCTTCTATGACAACTCCACCCATGGCGATGTCACGAGCGATGTCATTCACAAATGATTTCGTGAACCACTCTACCAGTAACTAATTGGGAAGCTCAAGTTTGATGAGACATCATCTCCGTCGCCACTCATGAATGTGATCAGAGATATGAGTGGCTTTGGTTTGTTTGAAAGAACTTAAAATTTCGATTCTCGTTTCGTAACGGATTGGTAACTGGTAGTGAGTGAGGAAAGCCATGGCAAGGGTGCTAAAGTCAGCGAAGAAGCCTCGTGGTAATTCTATATACCACTTTGCGGCAGAACCCATGAGAGTTCCCTAAAAAAGATGTAATCAAATAGAGTCATCCATCAAAGAGTTGGATGAACACTAAAGGTGGAAAGTCATTACATGATTGTTTGGGTCCTCTCCCGGTTTACCATCGAACTTAGGAATGTCGGATGGTAGTTTGGATGGTATGACGGGCCATTGAAGAGAGTGACGGATAGGATCGTTTAAAATTCTAGATAGATCAGGGAGGTCTAGGGTGGCTAAGAAGGTTAACTGTCTATTCACATGGAGGCACTGGTGACTTTGGGGAGGAAGTCTCATAGGTATACCAGTAGGACCGTAAGCAGTTTGCATATAATGCGGAGATCCAGGTAGATTCGGTTGTTGGTGTGGAGGCATGTAATTTATAGGGTTGTATTGGTCAGGGTAGTTCCCTTGAACATGGATGTTGGGTCCAACGTTCAAGCCCCAAATGGAATTGGACAGACCTGGATCTTGTTGGCCCATACTAGGGGGTATGAAAGAGCTAGCTTGAGGATGTTGCCCCCCAATTGATTGAGGATTATTTTGGATAAGATAGTTCCAATACTGGGCCAAGGCTGCAGGTATGTTCTGTCTAGAGGGTGAGGTAGGTAGGGGTTTCCCTCCAATTAGAGGTTGCGTCCCAATTGGGATTTGACCTCCAAAAGGGGATTGTGTTTGGACTCTAGGGTGAAATTGTCTGCCAACCGGAATCTGGTAATTAGGTGTGAAAGACTGGGTGGTGCCACTAGGGTCGGTTCCTCTGATAGGGGATGGAAGAGGCCCTCTGGAAGGGGGTCAAGAAAGTGTTGTAATAAAAAAAGGAACAAGATGGTGCCCAGAAGGAGTGGAAATGCCAGGAGTCCTGGATGGGATTTGTGTAGGAACGGGAATAGAAGCATTCAACGCATGATATTTGGGGGGAAGCATTGGGGTGAGTCTAGGTGACAACGACATGCCAATGGGGGCCTGGCTAGCCACCATATTCTCGGTGTGAAGATTCATAGTATCTGGGACCATTGTATAGTGGGCCATTTGAAGGGGGATAGTCAAGATATGGTTGGTTGGCTGAGCGTCCGAACTAGGGAAATACAAGGCGGTAGTAAAAGGTATCGCATCTGGATCGGATGTTTCGGGCAACTCAGGTGTGACAGTGATATCAATGCCTGTTCCTGAGCCAAAGAGATATCGTCTAAAAATGCCAGTAGTCCAAAAAGGATCTTGACCTTCAGGGCCTATGAAAGGTCTGGTTGGCAATCCATAAGACTCAACAACAATATCTCCAGATGAAATCACTCGAACAATATGTCTCATAGAGTCGAGAGGAAGTCACAAGCTCTCTAGAGAATGTGTAATTCATAATTGGTCTAAAGATTTAGTTCTTTCCACTCGTGGAGTGGCAACGTCTTGGACTTCACTCTGTTGAGGAGAGCCCTCCGGTGGGTTGGTAGGCAAGGGTTGAGAACCTTCCATATCTTTTGGGGGTAGTCCTTGCATTCTACGTGAGCGGCGTGGAGAGTCAATGGTGATTGAGCTAAAATCTCACAAAAGAAATTCTATGGCCAACTTATGGAAACAAACAACACGCGCTAGTAAAATCTAGGAATCAAAACCAAGCAAACAAGACCTTCCTATTCCAAAGTCACTAGTTGGTGATGAAATCCAACGTCGTGACATTGAGACAAGAAGGGGTTGGGCTAGAGTTGAAAAATTACGTTGACGACCTGCTTAACGGACTTACACCTTGGTGCAAGCTCCCATGCATAATCATGGGTATACCCTCCAAGGATCTCGAGTGAGTCTAGCCAACGTCGATTCCAGGTACTGTGAAGACTTACCTCTCCACACTCACCTTGTGTAATATGCTAAGAAGATAGGCTACTAAAGTTACCACAAACAACAATGATTCCTAGGGAAACAGTCGACAATCCAATCCACATGCAAGGGTAGGGTATCTAGCCCGAAATCAACTTGAGAGGCTTCCACTCATCATTGTGGGTATACCTTCAAGTGACCCCCATAATACATGCAATCTCTACACCGAGATCAACAAAGCAGGGTGAATAACTTTGTCAATCTCAATGCGACCTCAGGTTTGACCCTTGTGTGAGAAGGGATTCCTAGGACAAAATGTTGCAAATGGAATTTGACACTCTCTATCACAAGATACTATTGTGTGTTTTGCACTTTGGAGAGTGTGTCTCACTACCTATTCCAAAGAATGTTGGTGCAAAAGAGCCCTAGAAAATGTTACTAGTTGAATTTTAAAGTTGCGCAAAATTATTAAAGGTCGTTGTTACGCAAGAGGGAGACGAAAATGAAACCAATGTTGTGTAAGACTTTGACCCAACAATGCATAAATAGAAATGAATGATACAAACTTTCGTTCGTTGAATTCTATCTACAACAGGGAAAAATGAGTTTTCTGGAACAATGCAAACTACGATGTACGATTCTCTTTTTAAAGGTAGTAACAAACAATCATTGACAATGTAAATTCACTATTCATTCTCTTTCAAGATTTTAACGCCAATATTTTTTGAATAAATGATTGCTTAAAAGAAAAGACTTTAAATTTTTTTTTTAGAAACCAAAAAATAGGGATGGAACTAAGAAAAAGTAAGCAACTAATGAAAATAAAATACTCAACAAACACCCAAATAGATCTTTCAATGGAGATAAAAAATAAAAATTTGACAAGAAAAAGTCTCTTCAAATGCACATGGACAAAGAACTTTTCAAGCAACAAGCAATCTAAAAGGACAATTAATCCCAACTTTTAATCCAGTCAAATACTTTTGACCGAACAAGCACTCAGATCTTAGAATCAGAGATTATATCCTTGTTGATAAAAGGTCAAGAAGTAAAAACTGGGGAAAAATGATTAAGAAGAGTTTTCGATCTCCGAAAACCAATCAACCATAAGATTTGAAGTCAAGAAACAATCAAACACTAGCAAAAGAAGTTATTCCCAGGTAAAGAAACAAATATGGGCATTAAAAAAAACAAGAAGTCCTAATCCAAAACTTTTACAAATGAGTTCACAGCCTAGTAGTGGGGTATAGTGCGAAAATTAGGAATTCTCACAGTCTAGACACTAGCAGGGTGCAAGAAGATCGCACTGGACTGAACAGTAGGGTGCGAAAACCAATGGTTCTCGCAAGCTATAGAGAGGTACAGTGCGAGAAGGTTTGTAATCAAGGAAAATTTGGAGAAGGGAAAAAAAATTTAGTGAACTTCTAGGTCCAAAGAGTCTATATGGGTCTCCTACAGACTCAGAGACTGGTTGGCAATGAAAAAAGTAGGCTAAGAACAAATGGCCAACAAAAAACCACAAAATGAGTCGTATCCCCAGTGGAGTCGCCAATTTTTTTATAGGATAAATCGGTATATGCGGACATTAATAGATCTCCCTAGATCCACCTAGATCTAGAACAAAATAGGACATGACATGACACTTCTCCTAAGTTATAATCATTGAAGAAGGAATAAGTGACGTGCCTTTAGATATCACTTCTTTATGTCTTTGTTGTCCCTGCTTTGCTTTGGTAGCCTTGTGATATCAAATCTACAATGACACAAATCGACCAAGGTGAAAGCAATAATAATACATTCAATGAAGACCTAAACATGTTATCAAGGAGTCATGTAATAAAATAAGAGTGATTTTATGGGAAAGGGACATGCCACTATATTATATTAAATGAAAGTAGAAGATACAACCAGATTGCCTTGATGTTGCAAGCTTCCTTTCGGTGGTCCTTTGTTCCAACACACACACTTGCTCCACACTTGCATGAAGAAGATCCACTATGGCTTGATGGACAAATGGAGGCCTCAAGCATCAATTCAAATAGGATTCCTCACACAAGTTTGAAGCTATTCTTTCATCAATTCTCTATTCAATTTTTCTTAACCTCTTCCTTGAGAAACCTTCCATTATATATGAGAATGAGAGATGGTTAAAGGGATGAGGATGATCCCACTAAATATGAGAAGTCAGTAGGATGCCAACCATGCGAATGCCAACTCATTTTCTAGAAGATCCTCTTCTAGAACCTTCGTAACCTCTTCTCCCTTTTAAGCTTTGAAGCAGGTTCATACCCTACTTATAGAGAAAACTATGAACATCTCGTAATCCAAGTATAGAGTAGCCTACGAGAATCAGGGTTTCTCGCACCCTACAATACATGTGGCCTACGAACTCATCTTAAAAATATGTTTTGTAGAAGAAGACAACAATCACTTTTCTTAGGAAAAAGGTCCTTATGAGAGCCTAAACACATAATTGTAGAGACATTACCAGAGTGACCAAAATAATGTGTAACACATGTCTTGGTTCCTTTATGCATTTCTTGGTTCGTATACCAATTTGCTGGTATGCCCTCTAAAGTATGAATAAAGTGGTGAGACCATTCCTCCGATGGCATCATTTTCCACAGTGTTTTACACGCCTCCAAGTGTTCTGCTGGTGTGCCTAGTCCGTCATATTTCTATTGTTTGTTACCTGTCTGTTATGCGTCGAACCTTATGTGCAATAATCGCTTACATTGGTACCAATCCGTGATAATCTCTTTGTGTGCACCCCACCATCTTGTGGGTGTAGCCTTTAGTGCTAAATCCAGTGCTAGCAATATCTTGTTTTCTAATACTTCATCTTCATATTGTGTCAAGAAAGTTTCCAAATCATTTAGCCAGTGAAAATTGGGCAGTTCTTTGATTTCTGTGCCAATCCACCTTATTGCATAGTCTATTCTGGCACACCTTCTCGTGGATACTTCATGTAGTCTTTGCTACCATTTTTATAACCCGGTGTCTGAGTTTGTTGTACATGAAGTAATGCTCCGCCAACTGAGTACCCCGTCTACAGTTGGGTTTATATAGTATGCATCATGCGCAGTTGTTTTGTACAACTGGTCAATCTCTTATAAATCCAGACAAGTGGGTTCTACGAACCTCTCACTTTTTGATGGGTCGAGTGGGGCTATGACCCTGTAGTCCCCCAACTCAAATATAATTTTTTCTATTTTTTAAGCTAATTATGGCCTGGTTGTCGAACACCCAATCCAGACCAAGTAGCGTCAGGTAAGGTGTTGTGCCATCTACTATTTCGATGACTTCAAAGTCTACCTTAGTGCAGACACCATCCAGATCTACTGTCACTCCTTTTAGTCTACCTATTGGTAGGACTCTATGTTGATTTGCTAGCTTTAATTGAACAGTTGAGTATCCCAGTGTAGGTTCTCCCATGCATTGCCATGTAGCTTTTGGTAGTACATTCACTTCAGATCCTAGATCTAGTATAACATCTCCCATATTGGAATCCCCAATGTTAGCATTTAGTCTAAATTCCCTACTTGTTCTTCTTCTTGTATGTAGGTGGTTGACAGTTTTCAATTCTAGCTTTTGTTCCATCTCGTTGCACATTTTTCTAGGATGTTTTGCAATATGTTGATAGATGAAGGATCACTTAACTTTTTGATGCATGATTGCAAAAAGTCTTTTATAATACTTACTTGTTCCTTGGGTTGTATTCTGTTGGTATGGTCCAGTGATGGCAGCATTTCATATTCCGGAGCTTCCTTGCTTTGTTGTGCAGTCGGCGCAATATTCTCCTTCTGGAATTCTTGTCGGGCTTCTGTAAAGATCTCCTTCTCCTTATGTGCGTCGAACTGCTTCTTGGGTTCAGTGTTCTTCTTTACCCATTAGTTCTACACTAGTTCCTGTTGAATTGTGTCATTTCTTGTTTTCGTTCCTCCTCGAGTGATTATGTTGATGTTCCATCCATCATCCCTTGCTTCGGCTAAAATCCACTGAACATTCTGGTTATTTTGATTCCTTTTTTCCTGGATCTTTACAAGTAATGTCGGGCATTCCTCCATATCATGGTTCGATGCGCGACAATACATACAAGTCGCTGGTGGCAGTGGGCACTCCTGTGCATAATGTCCTGGTTGCTGGAAATTGTGACATGTGACTGGTCCTCTATCGTGTCTGAAACCTCCTCTAGCTCGTCCTACTCCTCTATAAGTTGCGCGATCACCTCGCGGCGTGTCATACTGTGGTCCCTTATTATACTGCGTGGTATTATATTAGGGTTGTGTCGGGTTGTACTGTGGTTGCGTGTTATTGTATGGTTGTGCCGTAGTATTATACTGTTGTTGCGCAGTGTTGTATGGGGATGGGGCTTGGGTGAACTGTGGTATTGCTTTCCCAGTCATCATTTCTGCCTGTACCCTGTATGTGTTTGATGTTCTTTTCCGCATCAACTCCATAGTTCTGCAATCTTTGTCGTCATGGCCGACTGACTTGCAAAATGTGCAATATGAGTTCTTTGGGACTTTTTGGTATTTCTGCATCATCGTGCAGTGGTAAAGGTCGTGACCCGGTTTCTTGCATATTTCACACCATAATCCTCCCTATGGTAGTGGGTTTGGCATCCCTGTCGCCATATACTATGCGACTGTTGGCATTCATTCTTATGGTGTCCTTCCGTCCTGCAGGTAGTGCACCAAACGACTTCTCATTTGTCCTTGTTCTTATTCTGGTTCAGCTAAAATGTTAAGTTATTTAGATCCTCCTTCATTTCTTCGATAGACAGGTCTATCTGCTGGTACTGATTCTCTTCCAATTGCAAGGCTACCTGCAGAGCCTCTGCCTACGTATGAAACTTCTGTTGTCATAATGGATATTTTAAGTGTGGGAGTAGTGAGTTGAAAAACAGGTGCCGATGCTGCATATTGGTCATAAGGTATTTTAACTTTCCTTTTAATCGCTTGAATCTTTGATCAATATCCCATACCGATTCTCTCGGTTTCTGTCTTATTTCAATCATCTCATTCATGTATTGATTCTCTCAGCTCAGCTTCTAGAACTCATTTATCAATAGTTTCTTAATGGCGTCCAGTGTCCTTGTCGTTCTGGGAACATTGTTCATGTCTACACTCATGTACTAGTCTAGTGCTCGGTCTCTTAGTGTGATCGCTAGCTGTGTGAGTTTGGTTTCATCATCGGTGATCTGCTTTGCTTCCCAAATATTTGCACAAATGAAAAGATGCTTCTCAAGGTCTTATGCTGCTTCTCCTCGAAACTCTGGTAATCTGATAGTAGGATCGTGTCCTTCCATTCCAAATACTAAGCTACTCCCTCCTCCGCGTGGTGTAGATACTTGACTAAGGTCGCCTGAAATGGCTCCTCCAATTGTTGCTCCTTGTGTAGATGTACTTCTTGCTATCGGACTTCCTTCAAACTTTGGTTGTCTAAACAATGGTGTTCTCTTTGGTGTATTGGTCGCACATGGGTTTATGGGTTCCACACTGACATTAATATGAAAGGGATGGTTTCCTTCTCCTCCTGTTCTTGGGCCTCTTGTTTTTCTCTCATACGTGGCACACAGGATTTCCTCAATTTGCTCCATACCCCGAAGATCCTCTACCTCTTCCTCATCGTGTGCCAGGCCCTCTCTCTTGGCTACAACTCTCTTCTTGGTATTCACCTTCTATTGGTAGGGTGCTCCACTACGCGTCATTCCTGATGACGCCAAGATCCACTTAAGCTGGTCGTCATCCATCAAGGTCAAGTCCAAGGGTTCCTCCTCCTTCTTCTCTTTATCCTGCCCTCCTTCCATTCCTCCTCTCTCTGTCAGTGCTTCCCCCCTTCCCCCATGCACACAGGGAAGTCTAGCTGTCTAATTCCATTGTCATTACACCTTTGTTATATAGCAATATATTGATAGAAGTATACAATGATCAATTGTACCTTCCTCTGGGTCCTCATAGGAACTCTTGCTCGGTTGCACTGTATGACTTTGTTGTATCTACCACAAATTCTATGATAAAGCCTGCCACAATACTGTCAAGACAAAAGTCGAATGCGCGGGTGAATTTATTGTTCACCTGCTGGATTTATACTGGAGTCCAATCTAGCTGCCAAATCTAGTTCATCGTGTGGTTATCCTTTAACCTTAAGATCCACTCCTGTAGTAGATGCAGAAAATCACAGAAAAAGACTTCGCGTAAATCCGTAAATATGTATTTATCCAGGTATTTACGTGGTGTGATCCCGGGGTTTCTATTGTCTTTCTATGCAAACTCTAGCTCTTTAGTTCTCAACCAACCCTCAATTTCTTCTCTCGTGGGGTTCCAATGTCTCAACATTCCCTTCTAACGGCTCATTGCTCTTTTGTTCCGCTCCTTCGGTTCTTATTCATTCCATCTCATCTACTCAGTCCTCTCTTGTTTCTCTTAACACGACAATGAAACCATTTGTTGGTTACTATTTCCCTTCTTGGGTTGTCTGAGTTATTGACCTAGGGTTCATGTCATTCAGGGTTCCAACAAAGCCTTTAAAACTATGGGCCCTCTTGGTAATCCAAAAGGCAACACAACACTCGGAAGGTACTGCGCAGTCTCACCCGAGATAGCTTTAAATGGGTGACTATAAGACTCAGGTGTTTACAGCCTAGGACAGAGTAGGGGATAGGGGTTTCTTGATTAAATTCAGGTACCGTGAGCTGTAAGGTAAACTACTTATCCCTTGAAGTCGCATAGATATATTTCATAGTTTAATTCCAACAGAGTATAAACAGATTCATAACAATGTGCTAACTCATTCATCAAGCTTAACCATTAATTGCTGAAAGAAAGAAGAGACATGCATACATTCAACATATTACATGAGTATTACCATGGTTCACCCCCTCCTGGGCTAGGTCCACAAAGATTTGGCTCTTGGCTCTTTTATTATGGAATTTCTACATTCCTGGCGCCACGCGCTTACAATTCTCCCCAAAACTGGGTAAGATCTATGTGAGGCGAACCAGATCGCACCAGGTTCTACAGCCTGCGGTCTAATCCTAGGATCTACCTTCCCTCGTATCTTCTTTGCTCAACAGCTGACAAAATCGGTTCATATAGCTAAAAACATTACATATTGCCTATGCTCCTGCGTGGTTACAGTGTCCAAAACTTAACTCTAAAGTCTAACCCTCAACAACAATAATAGAACCAACAACAACCAACTACCAACCACTTATATGATACTTTTGTATCTATATTTATACATTTCGGGATCTTCAGCCTTTTACAGAATGTTACCAAAACCCTAACCCTTTTTATGTTAGTTCTTTCTCCCATGCGTGTGTTGTTCTTCCTCTAGCCATCGCTTTCCTTTGTGCACGCTTTCTTGCATGCGTGTGTGTTGTTCTTTTGCCAAATGTTACTTCAGTTTTCTGCACGCTCTCTTTCCCATGATCGTTCTTCTTTCCCCTTCGGCCTGATGCCAACACCAGGCTCATGTTTCTCTTGGGCAGATTCATCAAGTGAACCAAGATACCATGAGGGGCATGGTTGCAACAACGATGAGGCAGTCCCAAGCACCCTACAATATATAGGAGAAGCAAAGAAAGTGAATTTGATTGGTCGTATGGGTGGCAGTCGTACGATGATCTCCTTGACTTTTTGAATAACTTGGATATGAGACAAGTTGGGTGTGATGATCAGTGGAAGTGACAACAACTTTCATAACAGAAATAAAGGAATATTTCATTTTGGGGAAATATCGCAACATGGAGAGGCAAGGAAGGTGCCTTGGCGAGAGTTGCATGGATGAGTCAAGTTGCAGATGGGAGGAGATCAATTTGGCATGGAGGTGTGCCATTGTACAAGCAATGATGGTTGGACTAGCCATCCAACTACTCAACAATTGCATGAGTTAATGCACAACAACATGGCAAGGGGGTCAGACTTCAAGCACAGTGATTTGTTGGTGAAAAACTTGGTTGTTGTTGAAGAACTTCATGACAAAATTGGTAGCAACGAAGGGGCAAGTGTGATCTTGCCTTCATGTTTTTGGATTGGACAAGGTGATAATGATGTAGACAGAAACAACTAAGTTTTGACATGAGGGAGTACATCTCAGGACTTATGTGCGACGGTTAGACTAGCTACCCAACTAGTATAGGAATTGGGGTGCACAATGTATGAATGCATGAGAAGAAATGGTTGAAGTATGGTTGCAGCAGAAGTCATGCAGGTTCAACACTTAGACAATTTTTTGTTCTGGTTGAGGTTGCGACAAAACTTGTGATTGCAACAGAGGAGAAAACAATTGTCATCGGTGATCACAACAGAGGTATCTTGAGATTGTCGGGATGACAATGGCTTTGAGTGAGGGAATATGTCATGACCTAGGACTTGACCTGGGCGCGCATTTTGCCTCCATGAGCCAAGACATGCGAAATGGGTGAGTCAACAAACGTTTGGTTAAGTCAGGGTACTTGGGCGCGTGATGCGATGCCAAGTACAACTTCATCGAGATGACTTGAAATGAAGGTTAAGTGGTGACTTGACCGAAGAACCAGTTGGTTGGGCATGCGATGAAGACATGGGCGCCCCACCGAAGAAATGAACAGTTGGTGAAGTTGGGTGCGACAAAGGCATGCACGCCCAACATAACACACAACAGATGGCTTGACAGATGTGAAACCAAGGATGGGTACCCACAGAAGCTTTGGGCACCCCATCGGTAAGACATGTCAGCTAAGCAAGATAAACGCCCAAAACGTGTGACAGATGCCTTGTGATGTGATTGGGAAAGGAAACGAACGAAGGCACAATCTAGAGGTCTTTAACTGAATAGCAACGTCCGTTGAGTTGGAGCACACATGAGATAGGGGCGTGCGCATGTTGAAGAGTCGACTCAAGTTGCAAAAGTGGACAAATGATGAAAAGTACGTGTTGACTTGTGAAAGAAGGGGTGCATCGATTGGGATAGGTGTGTCATGGAGTAAAGGCGCGCGCCTATATAACCAAGTGAGCAAGGCATTTGCAAGGGGATCGAAGAAGGCTGGTGACTTCTCTCATAATCGTAGATTGGAGTTATGAGGCAGCAACCAAGGAAGGAGGGCAAGCTCCCTCCCCAAGGAGCCAAGTAGACCCTGGAGGGTAACTTGTGATGCCTTGGGGAAGGTTCTATTGAGGCAAGCTGGGCGAGTTCATCTAGACAAAGGGCGTTGAGGAAGGGTGAAAATTTGTGAAGATGAAAGAGTGTCGCAGGTCGCACCGAATCTGAGGCTATGAAAGAAAACTTGCGATGTGCACTCCGCAAGTCTAGCAAGACCACCAAAGATGGTCAAGGCAGAAAAGGGCGCTCATGCAGTAGAAGGTTTGCGGAAGTCTTGGTGGTGACATATGGGCGGTCTGTGATTGAGTCTAATCGAGAGTCAAGTGCAAGCACATGAAGCGTGCACAAACTTGGCAGTAGGTAGAGACGATCGCAGAGTTGTAGTGAAAGTTACGCACAAATGATGGGCGGATGAGTAGATGCGTTCGAAATGATGGCAGGTCTGTGACAATGACGATTCAAGGAGTAGAACCACGAAGAGGCCAAGTAATGCTGAGCTATGTGCTCTATGTTTGTTCTTTTGTTGTAACAAGAGTTGCGACTCGGCTCTTTGGAAGATTATAAAGAAATGGGTTTTAGGCCGATTAGGTCGCCCACTTCTACATTTCGTCTTGTTGCTTTGCTTGAATGGTTTCTTTTACTTTCGTAGCTAAGTATAAGATAACACAGAAATAACATAAGTAATAAACGAAGATGTAATGAAGTAAGGTGTAGTCTGGATTAAATAGTTTAGTGTAGCTTTGATGTCAAACGAATGATTGTGATGTCATACGGTGATTGGGAGCATTTGGTGATTCTGCCGCCCGACTGTAGACTCACCATGCCTGTGACAATAACCCAACTGCTTTGGGTTTTTCAAGGCACTGAATCTATTTATGCATTTAAAAATGCAATGTAAAAAAAAAAAAATGACAGTTTCACCAAAATTCAAAAGATAAAACATTTAAACATCCTCATATTAAAAGATATTGTTAAACATTTCAAGTCCATTTCAAATCCAACAATAATGTTTATTGCAATGTACACAACTTTCATTATTATATTAGTTAATAACATGTGTTTCTCCTAAGAGGTCACAAGTTCAAATCTAGAGGGGGTAGGGTATGTACACCTCCATAGACTTTAGAAGTCAAATGGCTAGGCCTCTGGGTCCCTTATCCCACAAACAAGGAAGTCTCATACACCAATTTGGTGTCTAACTTGATTGTGAACAATTATCTTAAAAAAAATTGTTGTTATACATTTATTATGATAGCCAATATCCAACAAATACTCTTGTAGGTGGATTATAGCCTGTCGAAACCGAATTGCTTTCGGATCCGATGGCCTATAATCCACCTGCCCCAACATTCAATGTTGCATAGCGGAATAGATATTGCTGACCGTTTGTTATCATCTATTTTTGTAAGAGACAACGTGCATGGCAAAGTACATGGCGAGACAACGTGCATGGCTCGCACATCCTTTCCAAAATCTGCTCTAAATTAAAACTAAAACGTCCGTTTTAACGCCGACTAGACCAGAATCTTGAATTTGTAGTTGAGTGAAGATTTAAGAAGCAATTACAAGATACTTGTGGTACTTGTTACCAGTGAATGATGTGACAAGACGTCATTTAATACTTCTACTATGCACATTTAATGCAGCCTGCAACTATTATGTTTCTGTCGGTCAAACTCAGAAGTTTGACGAGGGTTCGAGACGCAGTTAATGCCGGCTAACATTGACTAATCGAACATCAAAATCCCTTACCAAATCTTTTACAATGAGCTTCGTCATCCCGCATGAAATTGCAGGGCATTAATTGTCATTATGTACATTATCTGTCTGATTATCAACAGACACCTATTTTATACCAACTGTACTAAGCAATTGAAAGTATAATGTTTATTTTAATAATCCATGTGCCTGTTTCAAGAAAAGGACCAAATCCTTTCCCCTCCCGACTGAAATTTAGAAGGTACATTAATGTGAATTAAATGTTTTTGACTTCTGTGGATAGGCCTCCCAGCAATACATAAGTTTACAGCATTGAATGAGCTATGACGATATGTTACAGCTTTGAATGAGCTAGGACGGTAAGTTACAGTTTTGAATGAGATAGGTGGATTGGTGGCAGCGTAGTACAGCAGTAGCGGGAGGAGGACGGAACTCCATGCTAAAGAAAAACCTGTGCTGAAGAAGACCTGTTTGCAAACCTATTTACAAGAGACACCACATCATATTAGATAGGTTGATGGGCATTGGGGACGATGACTATTTCGTCGAGACATTTAGACCAAGAAAATCGGGCACATACACATGATACGGAAGTTGCAGCAAATTGATAGAAATTGTATCTCTATTCTTTGTCGGGATCTGGGTTCTATGCTGACACTGTTGCTTGTAGACTAGTATAGAGATGCATTGGTAGTAGTGATACGAAATTAATAGAATGAGTAACTATCACAGTCACAATTATGTGGCTGATGAACGCGGAAAGAAATAATTAATTTACAAACCCTAGCATAAACCTTAGTTCACAATGTGTACAGTGATGACCATGGGAGAATTCAAAACCCAGGATAAAAGCGTGAGAGGATATTCATGCATCGTGAAGGAAAGTAGCGCGATATTTAATTTGAAACCTATTTTAAAAACCTTAATTTGAACTCAACCAGAAGCTGGAACTTGTGTTGCTTGTCTATAGAAAAAATAAAAGCAATTTGAGACACATCATACTCAATGATATTAACTGATATTTCATTGATCTGTAGTGAGACCTACATACTGTAATAATCCTTGGATCCTTGCAGGTTAGAATATCATAAAGTGGCCGCACCCCCTCGTATTCTATGTCCGTCGTCCATGCCTTCTTCACACCATTAAAAAACAAAAATCCTTGCGGAATATGCCATATGTGGCAATGAGGGGTTAGAATATTACAAAGTGGTATACATCTCTCTTCACACAATTAATAAAAAAAAAGTCTTTTTAATATGCCATCTACATATTAATAGCTAGGATATTAATAGCTAGGCAGTAATTTTTTAATAGGATTAAGTAAATGTGAAAAAGTAAACAACGGATGTATTAAAAAATGCAAGAAAGTTATGAATATTAAATTTTATTCATTGATTTGGGAGGACGACCAAGAATAAGCCAAATCTTCAATTTCTATCCATAAGATTAGATTTTAAGATTAAAAAAACATTAATTGTGCTCATTTCCAATAGGTGTACGCTTAATTATGTAAAATGGTTTTTTGAAAAATAATGTTCCATGTTCCAATTATCATTCTAACAAATTTAGAAAGCCCTATTCTAAAAGTTTTACTAAATGATTTTATTTGGGAATATTTGTTTGAAATTCTATAAGAAATTGTTAGATTCACATATTTGAGTGATTATTTCTGTATAATTGGAGTGACCCAAAAGTTTTTCACCGCAATGAATCAATTTCTGCATTAAAAAATGGATTTTAAACAACAAAAAATAATGAATTCTTGCATCCCATTCAGACAAAAACAACTCCATTTAGAAATAACAACTCTTCTTGTATATTAATTCTATGTGCACAGGGTCTACTTGTCATAAAATTAATGGGCAAAGAATCACCAAAGTTAACTCCCAAAAAAGTCGCTAGGATGATGCCACATGGACTCCTAAGAAGTTTCTTTGATTTCATAAACTTGACATGGGAGTTATTTCCTTTCAAGTTATTATACAACTTGAGTGGGCCTAATGGTTAAGAACATGTGTTTCCTCTTAAGAGGTCACAAGTTCAAATCCAGAGGGGGGTAGGGTATGTATACCTCCGTAGACTTTACCATCTAAACTATTGAAGACTTAAGAATAGGAGAATTGAACCATCTAAACTATGAAATGGATCTAGTTTCCATGTCAAAAAAACTTAAGTGTGTACAATGTCACAATAAATCCAAGGAATGCACGACCCCTTATTTTCTTACAATATTTCAAGTTAAATATATTTCATTACACTAGTGTTATAGAGAGAGGTTAAACTTTCATGTTTTTATATAATGCTTATAATTTAAGACATATCGGCATTATAGTTAGATATATGCCAAATCTATTCTTTTGTCTCTCTTAGCATTGTTGGACATACCTACCACACTTAGAGGTGGGGGTGAATGAGTGTGGGGATCTTTTTCCCAAAACTTCCCTCTTACACAAAAATCATTAGTTAGCATTCGACATTTACTCATTACTCATTGCTGTCATTAATAATCAGTTAGATGTGAATACATATCAGCAACATATATCAGCAATATATCATCAACAAATCATCTCCACAATGAACACAAGGAACACAAGATGTATGTACAATTTTTCTTTTTATTATGGACTTCAATCTGGGGGTTTTTCAGCAACAACTGAATAGAGTACAAATCTACAAGAGCACCAGCTCTATATGAAAGACTCAGCTTACATTCTCAGCACCAACTGATATGAGGCAACAATCTTCAACATATATCAATCTGTACCATAAACAAAAGTATCAACCATGCACCAACCTG